>JAYRBW010112592.1:0-17950 GCA_036023295.1 Invenusta paracnida
GGTGTGCTTTACACGTCCCAGAGGGGGATAGTCCGTTCCTGACGGTTCGGGGTTCTTTTAGAATTGTGCGAATAAGATAGACAGACAGACAGGTTCAATTATATCGTCTTTTAGAAGTTGCTCAACTTATTTTTCAATGAAATTCTTGTCAACTTGGCTGTATCTTCTTGATGCGGAGGCGATAGGCTTGCAGTCGGCAGAAAGAATAGTTCTGTAAATTTGTAAATAGTTCTGGCAAAGGCAAACGTGATTTAACTACACCACAGTTAGGTTGGGAGCTGAACAACCACTTTCGTTTTAACACTTTTGTATTGTTGCATGAAATCTCTTCCTAGTATTATGTCAAAACATAAATTTGGTAGAATCAATAATCTAATATTGGGGTATTTGACAGATTGTAGAGTCAAGTCCACTTCAACATATTCTTTTACTTTGACCGACATGAAGAAGACGCCATACAAACTTCAGCTGTAGTTGGTCCTGCTTAGAGTGAAAGGGTTCGGGATAGATTTTCGTTTATGAAGCTTTCACAACTCCTGCTATCAATAAGGGCAATTTTTGTCTTCCCGTTGATTATAACCGGTGTTGTAGCTCTATCAGAGTTGTCAGAGGCAGTCATTGCTAGTATGATGACAGCAGAAGATTTATTATTATTCTTAGATTTGCAGACTTTTGAGAAATGTCCTTTCTTACCACACTCCTGGCATAACGATTCACGGGCAGAATAGTCATTTCGTCGGTGACGCGAGTTTCCGCAGAAATAACAAATCTGCTAATTTACCTGCGCTGCAGTAATTTGTTCTGTCATTTGATTGTTTACTGGCGCTGTTGTTTCTGTCTTTGGCGGTAAATCGACGGCAGCAGTGTACTTTCTTGTTTGCGTATAAAGTTCAGCGTTATTTTCTGCAGATTCCAGAGCTTTAATTTGTGTTACTGCTTGTTCGAGAGTGATTGCTTTGTTTTCTAGCAAACATTGTCGAATTGAACTCGAGAAGAGACCCGTGATGAGAGCGTCCCGAATTGCTTCGTCCCAATGATTTTCTGTTGATAGTTTTGAAATCGCAATCTCTGGCGAGATGACGTAGTTTTTGAAGGAACTAATTTTAACGTTTTCTCCTGCTTGCTGCCTCTGAGTTGAAAGTAAATGGCTAGAAAATAGATCATTCTTTGGCCGAATATAAATGCCGTTGAGTTTGATAATTACAGTTTCGTATTGATCAATCTCCTCTAAGTATTCATCAATGTCAGGGGAAACAAAATTCAGAAAAGTGTTTATCTTGTTGGGATTTTGTTCTGCGATTGATTCTAACGTCTTCAGTGTCGAAATTCTTTTGCAGCAGTGTTTGAATTTGGATCTGTGTTGAGATGTGCTGGTCATAGAAACTCTCCATTTTTTTCGATGTTTAATAAATTGAAATAAGACGCCTGTCATAAAAGTATGGCTTTATTAAACATCAAAACGAGACGTTTGCAGAGTAAATTATTAGCTACTAAATACAGGCAATATATAAGAATAAGTTAGTAGTTATTCGATATACAGTTGAACACAGTTCATGCAACGTAGAGATTGGATAATATTATAACACTGTAATTAGCGAAACACGTATTATAACAGTTAAATATTATTGAAAATTCTACAATAACGCAACATTTTCTTTCAAGCAATTGAAATTTAAAAGAAATTAAAATCTACTTCAGTTAGACAATATTTTTCCAATTACTAATAGTATAACTAGCAATTTTTATTATGTGTTTATGGTATTAATTCATGAAATCAATCTTTCCGACCTACATATGTAATACATGTCATTATCTTATTAAGTGTATTTTACATTAAAATTGAAAGGTATTTAAATTACTTAAATGTTAAAAAATAATGTATGTAAATAAAAAGTTGAAATAATGTATTAAATTGTGACTATATAATGCCATGTTTATGTTTTCTTAACAGTTGGTTTGCTTTTTGACGATCGGCTATCTCAGCTTCACTGTCTACTTCACTGTGTTCCAATTGCGCATTTTTAACTACTTCCGACTTGTAGCTAATCACCAAACAGATGAAAATAGCTTAATTTTCAGTGGAATGTAAGTTAAATTGGTTTTATTATATGGGTAGACTCAGAACTGATCTTTTTGTTATTCTTTTATTATATTATGTTTTATTGCTTTAGTTCCTAACAATTAAACAAAATATATTACAGTTAATTGTTCTAATATTTTATGTGGTATTATTTTCCAATAATACTCTATTTATTATCATATACGAATTAAGTAATACTTAACATGCGCATAGATGCTAAATTTGAAAAAAAGATAGTTTATCAATTATAATATTAATAAGAAAAATTATTGAGCTGCAGCTGTTGAATGAAGGTTTTATTAATAGATAGTCCAAATTTTAATTTACTCTTAGCGCTTTAACAACCTTGAATGCTTTAAAATTTAGAAGAGGTACCTTGAATATTTAAAACTATCTATTTATTATAGACTACACCGAACATTAGAGTTTTTGGCTAATCCTAGTGTACAAAACTTACTGTATCTGTTATATGAATGTATATTGTATACATTGTATGATTTTGTTTTTGTCTTTTTCATTTATTTTTTTACTTGTAGCGTTCATCTGTCATTTGTCTCTTTTACTTTATAATGCAACTCCTGCGAAACTCACGATTTCTATCATATTTGTGCTTTTAAAACTGCAAACATATGAAACCAAAATATAAAAATCTGACGCCGTTATGGTGTCATATGACACTCTGGGTGTCATATCTGGGGAAACCTGTATATATTATGCTAAATTATAAATTTAGATTTGGCTTTTTTATTACATTGAAGTAAAAGATACCCACTCATCTCTTAGGCTTCTGTGTCGACTGACGCCGCCCCTTTGTCTCAACTTCCTCGGTCTCATTCACATGGACAACCACGTGGTCCGAGCCGCCCATCTTGAGGAGACCTCCTACACCCGGTTCATGGGTCATCTCGATGTAATCGGCTTCATTGCTCGCGGCTTCAACCTCTACTTCCCCATCCTCGTTCTGCTTCTATGTGTAGTGACCTATCTGCGGTTGGGGACACGCTTCCTCCATCAGCTCGGTGTACAGCAGTTCATCGGCTCGGGGGATGATATGACTCAGACCATTGTTGAGGAAGGCCGCTGTCTACTCAAGCGAGGTATGTGTAAATTATTTACATTATTTGTTTATATTTTGCTATAATTATATTAGGCAATCAATATTATTATTGATTGCCTAATAAGTTTTAACAAAATACTTACAGAGAAAAACCTATAAAATTGCTTTGATCAAATTTCGTATTGAATATTTTTAGATTACAGATCTAGTTGATTATATTATTCTATATCTTTGCAGGAAACCTTCAAAACTTGACTTCAGAATGTTTTATTATTTGTATATATATGATAATTGGGAATATAACTGTAAAAAGAACAGTATACAGCACACTGGAGCGGACATAGTCGGGTTTTCGGAAGTCTTGTTGAGTCGAAAAATATGTAGTTGTGAATATTGAAGTGTGCAATTATAATAAATATTTTAATGCATACAGACAAGACTAATGAGCCAGTGTTGTGGATATTCAAATGCACGTTTAATAAAGCTACTTATTTAAAAAGTCAAAAACATATTATACATATATATATATTTACAACTCTTGTTATATTGTACTAAATATTTCATTTCTACCTACTAACAGAAAGACAGTTGTTCGACCGACACAACCGCCTCTTGGACCGAAGTGAGCGCGGTCCTCGTTACGAAGGCTACGAGCCAGCAGGTGGAAGGAGGGACCAATTCTCAGCGGAGGAAGGGAGAGGATCGATGAATAGAGGGGGATCTTCCTTAGAGGACAACCGCTTCAATAGTGAAGCTTGTGAGTTCTCTTACCTTTCTCGTGAATTAACTGATATCATGTACTATTTTTAGATAAGATCTTAAGTTCTTTTCCAAAAATAGTAGTTTATATCGCAATTGATGTAAAAAAATTTAGCATAAGTCGAGAACATTTTTTGGCAGGTCTACAAAGCCTGGATATCTCCTGATTTGAATGTGTATATTATATATAGTTTTTAAATTTTGCCCACAATCATTGCGCTTAAAGGAAATAATTTTACAGCGTTGCCTAGCACAATAATTATGGTTGCAGGGAGATATGCGCCCCGAGGCCATAAAAATTAATATAATCCAGTATTTATTAAATTGATTTTTATTTTAAATAACTAAATTTGAAAGTATGCAAAATAAAAGTCAAGGAAAAAACTCTCCTGGATTTTCGAAGATATTTCCTCCTGGATATCCTGGATGTCTCCTGGATTTAAACATCCTAGATGCTGTAGACACCCTGATTGGTGATTTCACATGCAGGTTACTAACACCACAGTGGCTGTTTGACAGTACTGTTTTAACATTCTCAGTAGTCAGTTTATTTTCACTTAGCTTAAATTTAGGCTTTCTATCTAATAAACAGTTGTCGAAGACTGCACGAAGTTTGTTTGTCACTTAGAAGCTAACAATAATTAAGTCCAAATAGTACTGTCTAGCTCTCATTTCACTGCTGTTATTTTTACAAAACGATATGTATCATTCTTACAATTGGAATATTTGATCTCCCCCACGATTGTAGCCAAAAGCCGCTGGAGTGGCGGAGGTGTTGGTGGTAGCGCAATGGACAGCCGACAATCGACGGACAGGAGCCGTCTTCTCGACTTCCAGGAACCCGTCGAGTATAACGAGGAGGCTGTGAATCAGTTTCTTACGAGCGGTGGTGGTCGCGGGTCTTCCAATACCGGTTTCTCAAGAGGTGGTAGCGATAGTGGTGCTTGGCCAAAAAAGGCCAAAAATAGTATATTTGATGACTGATCGTGATGCCGATTCGATTCGATGTATTCGATTATTGAAAAGATATGACAGAAAACAAAATGTTGTTAAATCGTCTCTAAATATAAACGGCAGATGATGTTCATGAACATATTAAAATTATGCAGATGCGACCTATTATTGCTAAAATAGTTAAAAAGTAATATCAATATAAAATATATATTAAAGAAAACATTGTATTTTTGAAATTATTAAATAAATTGTGCATACTATTATTATTAATATTAGGGAATTATTATTGTTATTCCCCATTCAATTGTACCCGTAGGTTATTTATCCAACGATTATAAATTCAAAACACACCAATACTGCATTAATCATGTGGTACGTTTACTAATGTGCAAACATATTTTTTAAATAATTGTGCGTTAATATCATACACAAGTCATAAAACAATTGAACTATATTTGTTCATTCGATCATTTATTTTCCAAGTTTTTCTATATATGCCAACTTAATATTGGCGAATCTTCATATTATTTTTTCAATCTATGATATAATTTAAGTAATGTATATATTATATACATTAATTTATAAATCGAACTGTTTTTGCCTATTAGTGCACTTACATACTCTGTATGTATTTACAAAATTTGATTATTCAACTATAAATATTTAAATCATCTGTACCAAACTTACATTATATTCCTATAGTACGTAGTACATAAGCGACATTTTGAATATACTATATCTATAATGATTGTATTATTCGGATAATTTGAACAAACAACTTCATTTACAAATATTCGATTTGAATCTTTTTAGAACTTTTGATAGACAAACACGATGACATTAAACCAAATTTTAAACGTAGTCTTATGTTTAAGATATTGTTACTAAATGCTTTATTACTTAATTTAATTTAAGAATAAAATAAAATTATAGATTGTTAATTTAAGCTATTACATATTGATTATATTTAGTTATTAGTTAATAAATGCGATAATACTAAATATATTAGGTTCTGCATATCGATAGTTAATATTAGTTGATAATAATATTCAGTTTATATTAAAACGAATTATTTATATACTAGCTTTTTAACTTTTGAATGGGAGTATAGTTATTGAAAACATATATAATAATATATGTTGTTACATTCTGTGGAATTTAAACAAAATGCATCTTATCTTTTTGTTGAATACGGTATTACATATATTTCAAATACTGAATATATTAGTGCATTTATTGAAACCACACATTTTCGGAGACTGCTCATTGGTAATCTAACGTCCATATTTATTATTGTCAAATTCAAGTTGACATATCATATTAACTTTGTTAAAAAGATTAATTATATGATGTCTTTTTCCAAAGTAAAATTTGGTCGTAAAACATGTTTTTTGGCTGTTGTTGTTAATTTATTATTTGTTAACAAATCGCCTGAGATGCAGCGATTGAGATTATCATAAGGTCATCCTCACTTTATTAATGTTCAATAGTATATTTTATAGATGCTCTATTGTAAATGACCACTTATGCTTTCTTTGTATTTGTGCATATTGTATTAATATAATTCCACAATCATTATGTTAATTTTGGGTTTATTAATATTGTTTAATTTGAACATTCCTTTAGTCATTTTTTAGTCATTGAGTTCTTACATTAATGTGTAATATTGATTTTTCTGCAATAATGATTACACAATAATTATAATTATTATCTTTAAGCATATTATTATGTTACCTTTGTAGTAAATAATATTGTATTAATAATCTCTTCAAACCTATATCCTTTCTGGTGTATTGCTTTTCTGTGATTTTTTGCATATTTTTTGTTGTGGTTTCTATTTACATACTGAGACGATTGTAACATTATTCCAAATGTATGTTGTATGAGTAAGCGATCTTTCACCATATTTTGAATTGCCACACAGTTAGCTTAATATTACTTAATTGAGCGACTTTTATCTAGGTAATAGATGATATAGTATGTTTAAATATATGACAAAGGATGATATTCTTCGATTTAGAATGTACGATTGATTACATTGATATTTATCGCGAAAACATTCCACATACTTTATTTGCTTCTGTATGTATCAGTATTCTCCATATCCTCCCCTTCAATTCATAACAAAATACCGGTATTAATATTTAACTTAGCATATTATATTTATTGTTTTTTGACATAACTGCAATCAGTTTTATTTAAAATGTGCTTTTAGTTTCACTATACCGTTATATGATAATATGACGTCTTTGTCTGAATCTTCAATTTTCACTCATTCATATTCACTGTGACAGCATTTCACTCAGAAATATATTAACAATTTGCTGCCTACGTTTTCTATTTTGATATCTTCTTAATTTAATTTATTACTTAGTTTTTGTTTAATTTATTACAAGACTATTTAAATGATAAAACAAAGTGATTGTTTGATTACATAGTTGCTTTAGTTTTTTAATGAATATTTTAGCGCATTTTATTTTATACTAAAAACGGTGATATTTTAAAACCGTGAGCTATTAATAACTTACATTTTATAGATAACCTATTGTAGTTGTAAGATGAATATTTACTGTATTTATTACTTAATTTCAGTAACATGTAAATCAATCATTTAATTTTTCTGAAGATACTTATAATTACGTTTTCTGTCTATATTCTTGTTATGGTTTTTTTTATTATATTCGTTGAATATTTTTTCAATTTTCATTATATTAATAAAAAAGGCGTTAATGTTGTGATAACTTTTAATGGAAGAATGATCTTAGTAAACGTGGATTATATTCAGCAACGACTATATTATGCTGACCCTAATGTAAATATATTATAATGTAATATATGTAGGTCGTTTAGTAAATAATTTCGTATTTTCATCTATTTATAACAATGCATAGAATAAAATAATGTTCAATATTAGTTGATATTTTTTCATAATATTACTTTACATTCTAAAAGATTTATGGCAACGTAAATTTGAATTTTAACCAAAGACGTTTAAATATACTACTAAGTTAATTTGAGGTAATATCCAAAATATATTCAAACATTTCTCCATTAATGTAAAACGTTTTATTAAGAAACTAAATTATTCTATAAAGAGTTTCGAAATAATTTATTTTCATAATACTCTGGTTGTGTAACTACCTGTGTATCTTTCATACCTTCAGATCTGAAATGATGTCGGATGCGACTGACAAGAGTCCATCGAAGGGGAATGCTGGTGAAGAGACAGTGATAATCAGTGAGAAGCCAGTGCTACCACCGGTTCCAGCTGCAGTACATGTTGTAGAATCCTGTGAAAGTGGCGGTGGTGGTTGGTGGAATTCACTCTGCTCTACTGCCTGCGATCAGTCCACTCAAGTGAGACAATGTTTCATGAATGAAAACTCTATTTTGTTGTACTTTTTGGTTTCCGACCACTTTACAGTTTAATTTCTTAGAAAAGTATGATGATATTCATACCATAGAAATTTTGTAGATAGTTATTGGCTATCTCCACGTTAAATTTAATAAAAACACCAATTGATTATACTATTTTCTAGTTTAAGGCTGTTTATTTTATTAATCCTGGTATTATTTGCTATTTGTAAATTTTGATGAAATACTAAATTGGAATAAAAAAATATATAATTTATTCGATGCATTTCTAAAAATATCAAAATAGGCAAATAATTAAGTACCTTTAGCCTCATAAGCGTAACATTTTCAAACAAATAAATAATAAAGTAAACTGAAATAGATTTATAGTTTTTTATGGTCTGATTTTCAATTCTGAAAGCTCGATTGAACCAGTGAATCGATGCTGTTTCTGAAATGAATAAATTAACTGTCTTTTAGTCTCTTTATTGGCACAATCTTAGTGTGCCTAATGTTCTCTTTTCACAATCGTGAATAATATACCCTTTGTCTTATCTTCTCAAGATGTGGGATTATCTGAAGCGCGACATCTCCGAGTTTGCTTCCGTGGTGCAGACAGACACCCGGCAGGCCGTGCATCGAACAGCAGAGAGTGTCCGTGACCGGATGACCGGTCAGTCGGCAGTAGAGGCGGGTGGTCGACTGCAGGCGGGCTTCACTCGAGTCATGGAGCAGGTATCTCGCACAATGGCTATCCCTCCAGATGATGGCGATGAAGAGGCTCTGCTCATCCGACCTGGGGGGCCTCAGCTCTGTGCAGATAAGGCTCAGGTCCGTACATCTCATAGCTTTTCTTTATTATATACATACTTCTCTAAAAAAATTGAACACCTTTCATTTGCGTATTTTACTGATATTATGTCAATAGAATTTCTGAATATCACCTGAAATGTAAAATAGCACATGTAGGTGTAATTAAACTTAATGAACCTTTTAATAAACATAATCCGAAATTATTTATAATAAAATGGTTTTAATAATACGGAAACCGAAATATGAACTAAATAATGCCATGCTGTTATTATAGTATTCCAATAATTATTAAAATATATGTTAAATATAATATTTCATACATTTTCTGTGTCGTCTTTTGTTTTTAATCTCATTGAAAATTTTTGTAACAGAAATAATTATATATTATGTTATTTGCGTGAAGATCCAATTAGATAGGAATCTTAATATCGTGACAAAAAACACACAATACTAAATTAGCATAAACTTAATAAATACTTAAGTTTTATTAAAAAATTATATAACCTTTGTCTGTTCAACCCCCCCCCCCTCCTCCTATAGGCTCGACTTCTTTCCCTCCAACTAGACCCCGCCACCTATGAGACCGAGCCTTCAGAGATCGAGGCCTTCATCAGCTGGCAGACAGACTTTGACGTGGACGCCGAGAAGCAGGCAATCTCCGAGCTACTCTTAGCCCAGGCGGAAGTGCGCGCCCTCTACAGCCGTCTTGTGCCCTCTGAGCTTCTCCACCGAACCTTCTGGGCGCGCTACTTCTTCCGTCTTCACCGGATGCGGCAGAAACAGGAGAGACGTACAGAATTGAAGCAGAGGGCTGACCGGACCAATAAAGAACCCTCGCTCTCTTGGGAATGTGAGTTGATCAGAGATGATATCGAGTAATTCTAGAAAAAAAGGAATAGGTATAGTGTGTGTTCACATTTTTGGCCGCTGCATTTTATATTAGATTAAAAATTTAAATGAGTTTTTATTGACTTTTAAAATATACATACCAGTGTATAAGTTTCATTCATAGAAAAAATATCAATATAATATACTGATTTATTGATTTAGCTTACAAATAAGCTAGTTTTCATAGTACTGTAGTGCAAATTATTACAATAATTTAACACGAACTAGTCTTTATATGTAAATAATATAATTGAATTCAGTTTGTTATCTTCATAAACTTTTTAAGTTTCTGTTTAGGCCGTGGGGATAATTGTCTTTTATTATTGATTATTAAAGCTTATGCATTAATAAAATCATAATGTACTACTTATGTAAGTATTGTGATATTACAAGTTACTCAATTTATAACTTATATAATATTTAAGTTTACGTTCACTACATGTTACTTACATGCTATGTATATGCCACTTGACATGCTACATGCTACAAATTATTTATTGTGTTTTTGTTATTCACATAATTTGTTATTGAATATATAAAATGATTAATACATTTCGTTTATTTATAGTAAGCATTACTGTAATGTAATAATATAGAAATATCTTGTGTTCAACGATTTCTATCAGCCGAAGATTGGGAAGTCGAAAAGGAGACCGACTCCAGTAAATCCCCTGCTTCTGCTGTTCTCCCCTCTGATATTGGGTCACGCAACAATCTCCCACCATCATATGTCACTCACATAGAGCAGAAATCAGCTGCGGAAACAATAGACGTGCGCAATACTATTACTCCCACACCCAAAACTCAGCCTGCTGAGACTCTTGACGGTAAACATTTTTATGTGCTCAGTTATTGTTTAGGTAGAGCTAGTTTAATAATTAATATATAAATAAAATATCAATCAAGATTATTAACTAAATTTAGTTTAGCAGTTGTTAACATAAATTTTTACTGTGGTATTTCTTATCACTAGTCTGTTATCTTTATCGCAAACATTTACGAATTTCTAGCTAGACTTACATAGCTATTACGGTTTTAAGAATATGATATTTAATTTTTAACCGTCTTAATTAATTGTTAAATTATTGTATTAATTACGTTGACAAATAATACCTCAAACAGAAAAGGTCAACATTATTCAAAGAGAGGAGCAAGCGACAGGGGCTTCCCTTACACCTCAGCCTTTGCCGACGACTCCTGTTACCAAGGCGACTAACGTTCCCTCTGCCGATGTACTGGCCGCCAGACTCACAGAGGAGCCCAAAGTACGGGAGAAGGGAGATCTGGTTGTGGTGAAGCATCAGGATGAGGCCACCTCTGATGAGACGAGTACTAGCAATCATGAGCAGGGTCAAGGTTTGACTTCTATCTTTCCCTTTCTTCGCTTCCTCAGCTTAAATTATCACATAATAGAAATAAATAATTCAAAACCTTGAGCTCGATCGTCCTGGGTTATAATACTGTTAGTTCGATATTCTGGTCATTTCAATTATTCATGCTGTACATAAATTCACACATTAGTAAATTTAATATTTTAAGAATTTAAGTATTTTTAGTATCAAATTATACAATATTTAATGCCAACTAACAATTTCAGCTCAATTAGTTTACAGCATTGGATTTTTTTTTTTTAAAAACACTATTTTATATTTTTTGGAACCGTTTATTTGATTACATTTTTCAATGGTTATCATCTGATTTACACAGTAGTGTACAATTTAGTTTTAAAGGATTCGCTTTTTATGAATAATTCACATAATCATCATAATTATATGGCCATTGCCTCATGTGGTCTTAATTTTTATACATTGTAGTTGACTTCCTTTGTGGATAATTAATTTATAAGCGTATAAAATATTTACCATTTATGCACTTATAGGAAACTTTTGAATGTTGTCTTAGTCTTTCAAATCCATTTCAGAGCCCTAAATCTCTTTTATCATTTTTTCTCAGACGAAAATTGTTTCTTATACTCTAATCTTTAAGATGAAGTTAAAAATTAAACATTTATAAAGTAAAGATTGTGTACATAATTCTTAGCTCATTACTCTGGCATACTCTATAAACAAATTGTACACTTTTGTCTTTTAGTAAATTTATTAAACATGAAACAAACGTATTTGAAATTTTTTGGTTAAGCTATTAAAAATAATTGTTGATTCTGTTTAAATTTATGTATATATTTTTTTCATTAGCCATGAAACATTAATATGGCTTATTATATATATTTTAACATTCACGTTTTAAAATTTGCTTTCAAAAATTGTATTTTCTAAAAAATTACAGCTTTTAGTTAAATAGTATTTTATTGCATCGTTTATTAATTATTAATATAATAAACTTTGTAGTAATTTAAAGAAACATTATTTTTATTTATAACTCGCAATTGAATCAATCGGAGTTCCCATAGATAACTTGAAATGCTGTATAAAGTGACTTTTACTACTTCCTTTAGATAATGTACAAAATTTTATTTTACTTAGATGATTTTTTCAAAGAGCTAATAAGAACACTAACATTATATTTACCAATTGTGCTCTTTAATTGTATACAATATGAAAATGCAATGTTAATATTTCGTGTGTCATGATGATTGTGTACTTGATTAATTATGAGTGTGAATGCACCCAATAGCCTTTCACTTCATGAGAGTAACAATAAATTTTGGAATTTTTCTGATTTGTGGTTTTTACGCTAATGATATCATAGTGGCAATACTAAATCCATGACATACATTGAATCCATCTCAGGTGCACAGGTTATGGTCTATGTTGTCAGGGATGTACTGTACGTATGTTGTCAATATTCTCAAACTAATCTAAAAATAAACAATTATTATCAGATCATTAAAACGCGAATTTTTATGCTTTTTCATAATATAAAAGGGTATTATGTAGATGCAATTTAACTTTAAAATGGTCTCAGATATTATGATTTTTGTAAATTTTAAATATATAGATATTGATTACAGTAACACAAGTTTAGCTAAAGAAAGATTTCGTTACTATTGTAATTTTTCGGTAAAATAATTCTTTTCCTAAACTGTTCTTGCATAACATTTTTTTAAATCGTAGATATGAATGCTAACATAGATGCAATATAATTTTTTTCAAATTAGATGTACGGATAATACGAATTTTTCCACCATTTTGTTTTCAAAGATAACATATACGCTGATTATACTTTTATTTGGTTGTTTAAATACTGTAGTTTATTAGTTCCAAATATTTATTAACATTCAATCGATTTTAAGTTTCTTTTTTATAGTAGATCTATATTTTGTAGTTGAAACTGAAGAAAGTATTGCTTCAACGAGTAAGTTGTAATCAGTTTTATTAAGTGAAACATTTCTTTTATTTATATACATAATATAGCACTAGATATATCCTTTTTCGAATATCAAATTAAATCAGATTTTTTTTAAATATAAGTTTCGTATAAAGATAATATTACATTTTTTCAAATAATTTTACAGTATCTATTTCGTCTTATTAATCCTTAAAGATTAAAACAGCATTTAAAGAAAATTTTATTTTTATTATAATTTTGTAGATATTGACAAAATTAACACTTCACCAAGTAAGTATAAGATAAAAACTGTAATGACACTATAAATTTAATAATGCAAACACTCGAGAGTGAAATATAATTTTAATATATTTGTCGATACTTTACGGTTTGTTTCTTCTAAGCTTTATCATTCAAAAGTGAAAAATGGTACAAGGAATGGATGGGTTTCAATATTAAATAAATTAAACATTTACAATTAAAGGGTTGTGAAGAGGTAAGGTAAGAAAATGTTGAATATACGGTAAGAATGGAGAGAAAGTTACATAATATATATACTATATAGCGAAACAAAAATATTACATCAAGAAAACGAAAGTTTGTATGTAATACAAATGAAAATATAAAGTTAAACAGAGAACAATTCATATATAGAGTCAACTCAGGAAATATTAAGAGAAATTAGCTTAAGAAAACAATATTAAATAGTTTACGTTGAAGTTATATCTAAATATAATTAATATCTAATAGTAATAATTGTTATAAAAATATCTAATTATATCTAGATATATTTAAATCCATTTCTTGTAGTATTTTTCTGTATGATTGATAATGCTGCTTAGTAGAAACTGACCGAATCGTTGCAACAATACTTTTAGTTTCTGCTGTCGGTTTTTGCATTATTTTCGACAAAATTGTTAAAATATATTTTTAATAATTTTGCTTTTTCCTAATTTTCTTTAGATTATAGTATGGTTAAAAATTAGTATGTAATCCAAAAATCTAATTACAACACATTTTTTACTCTTATTTTTCGAGTTCTACACCAGAAAAACATGAAAAGATCAGCCATGTAAAATTGTATATGCATTCACTTATTTCTGAGAGTTATTAATTATAATCAATTTCTCTAAAAATATACCATTTGATTAAATAGCAGATTTCTTATTGCCTCGTTATAAAAATATTAATACAGTAAATAAATTATTAATTACGTAATTTTATTGTAGTAGTTAAAACTAAAAAAACTTAAAACTCTAATGAGTAAGGCAAACTGTTTTTTAAGTGATTGATTTTATACTACTTTTAGATGTGTACAAAATGTTGCGTAGTATTCGAATGATTTCTTTTAAAAATCTAATAAAGACAAAAATCTAATATTAGTAAATTATACAATGAATCTGACTAAAAATGTTACTTTGATCTTGTGTGAGCCTTACAGTTACAAGTTAGTTATAGTTTTTGTGGGTCCATATAACATTTTTCACATGTTATGAACTAGGAACAAACTATTTTTTCTAAAACTAATGTTTAAAATACCGTTATATAATAACTTTATTGTAGTGGAAGCTGAAGCAATTAACACTCCAACAAGTAAGTTGTAATGTGTTTAAGACGGCTGTTTGTTTATAATTGTCTTTAAATATTTTAAAATTAGTTCAGAAAACTGGGGTGGTTTATTGAATTATAACGCTAACATCATATTTTCCAATATATCTTTGGGTTCTATAGGAATAATAAGAAAATATTTAACTAATTTAGTTCACTATGAAAAAAATAGTGATACTATTGTAGTAGCAAAACAAAAAATTTACTTGCTTTAGAAATTCTATTTAAACATATTGTCTATTTCTCCACCAATATAATGTTTAATTTACTAATAACTGAAGTATCAGTTATGATAAAACTTGAAAATAGGAATTTTTTTAAAGTCATTGATATGAATTTAAAAAGATATTAAGACAGTCATATTTTTTTAAAGTTAATTATAAAGATTCGATAAATGTTTTTGTTTTCACAAACTTTGTACGTCACAAATTCTCATCAAGGAGTATTGGAAAAATAATCACTACCATTTGAGATGTATGAAATTCTAGAGAAATGCAATAAGATATAGGCATTAGATATACAAATAATACGAATTTGTCCACCAATTTTTGAATCGGTAGTGATTGTATTATGTTTCGTTCAAGTTCTATTATAGAAAAATTTTAGAATTCAAAATTTACAAAAATAGATTTGTAGCGGAACTTGAATCAACTGCAACAAGTAAGTTGTAAATATGTATCTCTATAATTTAACTTTATTTATACTTTACACACATTACGGGCCAAAAAGAACGAATTTTCAAAGGCAGACAAAAATATAACCAGGTTAACCAGTTAATAAAATGGCACTTCCTATTGATTTATTGATGAGTAATTTGGTCTACCTATATTCTTTTAAAATATGTTTAGACGTGAAATATATTTCATAAAATCACCTATTCATAGGTATATTATATTTCTAATTGTTATTTAATCATCATTCTTTCTGGCACGTAATGCATCAATGTATGTTATATTACATTATACAATGGTTTTTACAAAGTTAGAGTAAATAGGCTGCTTATACGTTTATTTATTTATTTTATTATGTTAGTGTTTTTTTGTTTTATTTAAATTTACGCACACATTCTAAATATTTAATACGATAATGTTGCGTAAGCTATCAAGATTTAGCTGTAATTTATTAGTTCTAAATATTTATTAACATTCAATCTTTTTAAAATTCTCTATTCGTTATTGGTATATCTATATGTTATGTTTTTGTAGTTAAAACTGAAGGAATTATTGCTTTAACAAGTAAGTTTGTATGAGTTTTAGTGGGTTTACTATTTCTTTTATCTATAATATAACATTAGATATATCGTTTTTCAAATAGTAAATGAAAACACCATCATTTTATTTTCCAATATACTTTTGAACTCTGTTAAGATAATATGATATGGTTTAAAATAATTTTACAGTATCCTTTTTATATTATAAATCCTTAAATATTAAAGTGTTTCAAGTACAATTTTATTTTAATTGTTGTAGACATTGAAGAAATTAAAACAGAAACAAGTAAGTAAGATATAAACAGAAACAACCCTACGAATTTAATAATGCAAAATCTCGGGAGTTGAAAAAAAATTTTGATATATTTGTCGAGACTTTACGTTTGGTTTTTTCTAAGCTTTTTAAAGAATGGCTTTCAATATTATATAATTGAAACATTTACAATTAAAGGGTTATAAATTGTTAGGTCCGAAAATGTTGAATATACGGTGGGAAATGAAGATGAAGTTATATAATACAAAACTTATATAATATAAGTTATATAATATGAAGTTATATAGCTAAACAAAAATATTACACAGAGAAAATGAAAACCTAAAATGTAAGCTGAACAGTTCATATATCAGAGTCATTCAAAGTCATCAACTCAAAAAATATTTGCTTACGAAAACAGTACTAATTAATTTATGTTGAAGTTATATAATATTTAACTTAATTTATTGTAGTATTACTGTATGATTGATAATGATTAGCAGAAACTGACCATGAAATCGGCTCAACAAATATATTTGTTATTTTTTCAACTGTCTGTTTTTTAGTTATTTTTCCATCAAGTAGTTCAGTTTAAATATATTTGTAAGATGACAATTTGTTCTTTAAGCTTGTTCTTTATCTTTAAGCTTGTTTTTCGGCTTTCATTTTTACAAAAATTATCGTTTTTATTTTGAATTTATTTTTATGCTTTCCAAATCTGTGCGGATAATATGGAGTTATTCAAAGTATGTTTAGCTAACGAAGCACAATAAAATAGTTATATATTTGAAGTTACAAACTATCATGTGCAAGAAATTATATATTTTCATTGTGGACATATTGTATTTTTTCAGTTGTTCACTGAAAATTATTACAGAGTTTAAAATACATTTTATATTAATTAATTAATTGTGGTTGCAACTGAAATAATTAAAACTCCAACAGGTATGTTTTAATTTGTCTATTTATAGATATGTACCTAAAGAATTTTGCGTAATAATTGTTTTTACAAAAAATCGAATAGATACAGCCTATTTACCCTTTAGCGTTCGAATTCTATACTTTTAAAATATGAACAATACAGAAGCAATGAATGTATTATTCACTCTGGCAATGAATTTAATTGTTTTCGAACAATCTACATATTTAAAAATACTTCAGTGCATCTCTGAAAGAAAACTCATTAATGTTTGAACTATATTTTCCTTTTGGTCATTCGAAAAATTATAATATGTAACATATAACTTTCAATTTTGTATTAATTTAATTTTAGTTTCGACTGAACCAAGTAAAGCTGTAAAAAGTACGATTTAACTGTTTCAAAGTAACTGTTTGTTATTTCCTTTATATATACACATCTATGCATAATACTGCGTGTTATTTCAGTAATATTTGAATTTTATTTGATTTTTCTTGTATGTCTTTTTTATTTGTTCCAAGTTTGAATAATTCAATATCACACTTTTAACCCTCAAACTCCGCCCTCCGGCCGCTGCGGCCAGAATAATATTTAAATTAATATTTATTCGGCTTAATAAAAAATAACTAACTGGGATTTCCTGACTTTTCTTTATTTTCTATTGAGTTTATAATACCATATTACTTAGATCAAAATACTGTTTGAGAAAAATTTTACAGCCATTGTTATATGAAACTTACATTGTTACCGCCCTTGGCTGATGCGGC
>JAYRBW010112603.1:0-17949 GCA_036023295.1 Invenusta paracnida
ATTCTTCATCATCGCCTGTGAATATCTCATCAAGAAACTGCCTCGCCTCTCCTTGTTTTCATTTTATATGTACCTCTACTTTCAAAAATAAGTTTTTGTCTGTTTTATGGTGGTTTATGAATATTATGAATATCTGCGATTTTTTTTGGTCCTGCGATTTTTTTCCCGATTTTGCTCGTAGCAGCACTGTATCTTTCAAAATACTTTACAACTTCTTTTTCTGTAAACTCGAATTATTCGTGGTCTGTATTTTAATTTAGACATTCAATCAATTTTTTAATAATTCAATAAAATAAACTTGTCTATTCTTTTCTCCTTTCATCAAAACGCCAGATCCTGGCTTGCACGGGAAGAGAAACTGGGCCTACAGATTGGCAGTCGAGCCTTCCTTGTCAGCACCTCCTGGTGGCGTCAGTGGCTCCATTATGTCGACTACAAGGTGACTAAATGAACTATATTTATTAATGTAATATGGTCCTCCTTTAGAAGTATGTTTATAATAAGATTAGGAAGTGAAGCTCCAAAAATTGGAAAATAAATAAACTTTGTAGCTTTCAGATTTTTGAGTAATCATTTTATAATATATTAGATGGATATTTAATTTACTATATATTTGAGTATAATTTTGTTTCTTGATTATTTGAATAAATTATCATATCGATTCACTTGAAAACTGCCTTCTCATTCAGTTGTATTCACATAGGACGCGTTCCGGTTCACTCGATTGTAATGTATGTAATTCGAAAATATATTAAGCACAAAGTATCACACTTAGAAAATGATCATACATTTTGGTTGATATCCTATATTTAAAAGCTTATTAAATACTTATTACACCACTTAATGTGAACCGTTTTTTGACTCATAAAAATGATGTATTCTTTGTTATGCGAAATGTTCTAGGTTTTATTTGTTCTTTACAATTCTAAATTGTGTGTTTTACATTGTAAAAATTTAATTCAGCTTTTAGATTACAACTCAGTAATTTTTAATTTTTAAATGTTATATAATCTATCAATTACATTTAAAATAAAGTATAAATTGTTCAATTTCAATATTCTATCTTTTAAATAATGTTATACATATATTTTAACCTAATCTTTCGCTTATATTTATTTAGGATAATTGTAGTTACTTATTTCAGGTGAGATTTTTATATGCCGTTTAGTTATATTTTAACTAGTTTTTGTTTGTTAAAAGATCCTTGTTACTTTTTAATTTTCTATTATATAATATATATGTACAATAGTTTATGTTCATATAGAGATTGAATTAAATTATTTGTTTATGTATTATTTGAATACCGAACATATAAAATTACCTTTAAATATTTAATTATAAAACCGTTTAGCGTAATTGAGTGCGTTAATACAATGTTTGAAATTAGATTATGTTGTCTATTGTTCAAATATTATTTACACTACTACTTATAAGTAGCATACCATTTTTATTCAAATAGTTTAACATTGAAAATGAATAACGATAGCGTTACGCTTTTGTCATAAAATTATAAAACGTATACTTGTTAAAATGATTAGAAATTTGTTCTAGTTTTTATTTAATAATATGAAACAAATTTGATTAAATCACTTTTGCGTATATTACACATTTTGCAGATAGTTCTCCTTAATGTATAATAATATATATGAATATCCATTACAGATAATGATTTAAATCATCGAACAAATATTTTTCGATATTTAAGTAATTTTAAAGACTATATTAATAAATATTAATGTTTTATTTTAATTATAAAATTAATATACGACTACAATATTATCAATTTTTATAAAAATAATTGTATACATTCCGTTTTAGTTGTCGACTTTTTAAGTCTGAGTACATGGCAATCTCTACATTATTAAGTGCAAATTTAGTATAGGTATTTTTAATATTGACTTTTTATATAAATAAAATCATAAATATCTTCATTTTGGCCAACCCAAATTTGCTGACTTAGTTTCACGTATACGTTATGGGTTGGTGGTAAGGGAGTCATGTCTTGTCTTTTTCATTTCTACACGCGCATATGCAGCCCCAACTGCATACTTCGAACAGCAACGGTGACATCTCAACCGTAAGCGGCGACTGGATCAATAACAACAACAACTCTAGCATGTCCTCCAGTATGAGCAGTCATCTTCCACCTGTCAGCCAACTGCAGTACAGCACCGCCACTGGAGCCACCGCTGCTGCAAGTGCTACCGCCTCGTACTCCTCTCACCATTTTACAGAAACTCAATATAGCAACAAGCACCAGAAAAGCGCCTCTATAGGTAGGTGGGCTCATTAGATTGAGGTTGTCTCCTTGCCTTGCTATTAATCTTTTTATTGTTTGTATATTTTTTGCTAAGTAAAGGTTTTCACCCAAATTTCTGAGAAATTTATTTTACTTAACTATTCATAACATATAATAATATTTTGTATTTTTATTGCTATTGTAAGTTTTCTAATAATCTGAGAAAACATGTTGGGAAATTTATTAAAATTTATGTGTACATTTTCATTCATTATCATTGATTATATTTGAACGAATAATATAAAACATGAAAGCGAAATGCTATTCTTTATTTTCGTATATATATTAAATAACTATGGCAGAATTAAGTCTTTCACTATTTTTCCAAAAATGGTAAATTTTTAGGTTATAATCATGCGCAGCGTCACAGCTATCCAAGTTAATTAACTATTAGCGGTATAAACTCATCGTTATATTTGTCTATACAGTATCTATTAATTATAGCTCATTAATCTTATTGCAAAATACTTCAACGAAAATGATGATTCTGCTTTAATTGTATTACATAGAGGCTGTCTACATGCATTATATTATCAATCGAATAATCAACTCATCACAACTTGAATTCATCGGCGATTGAGGTTCATGACTCGTAGGTTGATGAACATAGCTGAGTTTATCATCAACAATCAATTAATTAACTAAATATAGGGTGTTTTAGCTATAATGGCTGTTTTTTTTAAGGAAATTTTGACAAAAATCTTTAATTATTAACAACAAATAAAGTATGTATATACATATACACATTGTAAATTTACAACAGGCAATATAAAAAACAGCAATTAAAAATAACCACCACCATTGTCGATGATCCCTTGGCAATGCTCGACCAACTTGTTATACTGCTTGTTCATCATTCCCGGTGTCAACCTCTGAAACGCGACATCTAGAAAAGCACGAAGAGCATCTCAATCATCGAAGGTAATCTCGCTCCGTTCCATCTCCAGTTTAGGGAATATTTTGTGTCTGGTGAGTAGGGCGCTTGTGGAAAAAGAATGGCCATAATAGCTGAAACACCCTAATAATAAATAAATAATAATATGCATTTATTTGTATTCACCATAAATATTGTAACTATCAGCTTACTTTTTAAAATAATCAAAATGTGAAATAAACATTAATGTTAATAATTAAGTTTAAAACATATAAATAGTTATTATTATTGTTTGTGAATTATATATAATACGTAATCATGATATTGCAACTACATTCTACGTAAATTACTAGTTGACTGTAGCCCGTTAATCATATTGTCGGTCTTGACGAATTATCAATTTTATGAGAATAAATACTGATGATGTTTGCGACTGCAACTCTCATAAATGAATGTAGGTACAAAGAAAGTATACTGACATATTGCATACTCCTACTCATCAGGAGGCAGCACCGGCTCCCTTCCGGGGATAATGACCTCTTCTAGTAGCAGTAGTAAAGCTGGTAGCAAAGGCGGTTCCTCTGCAAGCGGGGGTATTACCTTGCTTTCTGCTAAGCGGTCCTCTGAAGGTGCTACTCTCACTATGCACACCGCCGCCTCGGCCAATGGCACACTGCCACGTAGCGGAAGCTCCCGTCTCTCCTCGGCTCTTAGTAGTGGAAGCGGCGGGGGTTTGGCGTCATCGCAGAGTCTGTCTGGGCGGAAGCCGCCGACTATTAGCAAACCTGGACCGATCGATAATTCACCACTTATCCTACAACCGCAGAAAGCGCAGGTTAGTGAACTGAAAGGGTCATAAAACTAAAATAAAACTGTCTTAAAGAAGATCAAATGATATTTCTATGAGCAGACTGTGTTTTTATAATAACTAAAAACAGTTGTCGAACATTGTATTAAATTTCTACCATTATTATTTAATTTAAACATAACTTAATAAAATTTAATATAATTTTATGTATGTTGACGTATTAATTATAAATTTTCATATTTACATGCTGATCAGTAATTTTAAATATTTATTAGTTGTGTTTTATGGCAGTGTTTTCTTGCTTTTGGTTAGCCTACTAAATTGTTTCAAATTCGGATTGGAAGATTTTAACTTATAATTTCTACTCACTTATTCTTTCAAACTGGCTCATTGATACGTTCATATTTCTTGTACTGCGCATGAATGTTTACAGTGGAAACTACTTGGTAAAAATGCTTATATAAATAAAAATTGTCTCCTTGACTATATGTACTATGTATACATAGTTAACGTGTTTTGTGTATTAATAGTTTATTAAGTATTAGAACTGTTTTTAATTTGCTAATTATTAATAAGTGTGTATAATGCAAAGCTTTTATTTTTTCGCGTTCTTATTTATAAAAATGCTAAAATTATAATAATATACTTTACGAAACTTAATTAATAATATATTTCATTAAAAATTCCGTTTTCAAGATGATGTTGTTAAACATTATTATGTTGGCTTTTTGTAGACTTATTTTAACCGTTAGAAAACTGTCTGTTTTTCTGAGATATTATTTCCCTGTTGTTTGTAATATGGAAAACTTTGTTTTCAGGCTTTTTCGTTTCCAAAATCCTAAACTCTGCATTCTAAATCCCTCCCTAATGCCAAAATAAAATAGTTTTTTACATAATATAATAACATTTTTTAGTTGAATTTTTGTTCTTCTCAAAAATGCTCATCAATTTATTTTTATTTGACAAAAATGTCTCTTTATAAAATCTTGTCGTAGAGTATATCTGTAGTAAATAGATTCATTTCAATTGCATCCGATATTATAAGTAAACACAGTAAATGAAAGTCAAAAGAAATTTTTATTTCGGTATATATTTGATACTATAGAAAATAATATGTTAATAGTGGTAGAATAACATAAGTTCATAAAATAATATAATTGTGTTGCCGTTATTTTGGCAACTTCTTAGTATTAAGTATTATTCTTATGACGTGCTTTGGTGTTTTAATAAATGTATCCATATACGATGACAATATTTATTTAATTAAAGGTAGCATCAATGTTATAAAATAGCCACTGTGCTTATTATTGGCTAAGTTACACTATTTATTATAAACCACAGATGACTAGTACAATAGAAATTGGATTTATCTGATCTAATACTGACTAAATGTTCTAAACACAAACAGATAAATATAATACAGATAGAATCTGACAGTATATGTATGTACAGAAGTACACAATTCTTTCCTTGTAGAATAGATCCAGGTTATCTTAATAACGAAGAACATCTCTAATCTGTTCGTTTCTATTCGATAATAATCACCAATTTTGTGTTATAAAATTACATAGGAATTTCCTTAACTATTTAATGATAACAAGTAAAAATAAGAAGATACCTCTGATTTTAAGCTGCGTGCAAATCGCGTTCTATTTTTAGATAAGTCATTATGCCATTAGTTAGATTTCCTTGTGATATTTTTTGACTGCATGAGTCATCCTATGCAATCGTTTCTATAATTATTTATAACTCTGGCTCCAGATCTGTGCAAACACGAGACGAAAAATGTATTTTTATTCGGTTAATCATGTTGCTATGTCCCCAATTTCTTTCAAAATTGCTACAAATAGGAATTATTTCTAAGACATCCTGTTAAGACTTTTGTTAAATTTCTTCACAATTCCAGAAATATTGCAATTCTTCTGTTACTCTTTCAAATTGGAACTCATCAATGTTCTTTTTGTCTTTTTGTGACATTTTTTTAATTTTAAACAATTTTTTTTACTAACTTACGAAATTTTACACCTTTGAACCTAGTTTTAGTGACAAAAATGAAATGCTATTTTTCGTACCGTATTACGTGGATAGGTGGTAAAATCTCCTCATGGCCTAATAAAAGTCACTATATTATGTCGAATATCTAGGCAACTATCTAAAGCAACTTTTAATGCCAGATTCACCATAACGTTCTACTGTTATGAACTCAATAATATCTCAGTGTTTGGACTAATAGATAGATATATAGATCAATGTGTAGATCCAGATCAATTGTTTAGTAACAACACTATTCAAAGTCAAATTTAGAGAAGATCTCGATTAGTTTAATAATAAACGCAGCATTGACTGAAGCTAAACAGCTTCCGTGGCTAGCAAGTAGTCAATACATTTTATGGTAAAATCGTTTTTTAACTTTTTGCCACTATATGTGTCTTAAATCCTCTCATGTGCCTAAAAGTATCAACTTATTCCTTTCTCTCGCTCAGCTACCCACCCTAACGGACGAAGGTGGCCTCCTCCGCCCCGAGATGACAGTCGGGCGGCACTACGAATTCCTCCCTGAACCGCTCTGGTGCTGCCTGCACTCCTGGTACGGGGGTGGACCAGCCATACCTCGTCCCGTCGTCGCATCGGGTCACACTGGCTGCCCAGCAGAGTTGGAGCTCAACCTCATCCAGGTGCGCATCATGCGACATCTTCCTAACCCGCCCCTTCCAGGGGGTGGAGGACCCTTGGGTGGTACAGCAGGGGGCGCCATGCGAGGCGCTTATGCAGCCCTTGGGAGCGCGGGGGCAGCAGCGGCGGTAGCTTCGGGAAACATGGCCGGTAGCGGGGGTGGAGGCTTTAGCGGTATCTTCGCCGCAGGCGTCAACACCTTTATTGCCTCGCATGGTGAGTTGAATTGATATTGCTGGTCTTAAACCTCAACTGTCCAAGGATCTCTTGTACGAGTATATTATTATATAGACATCCTAAAAATCGATAATATTAATATTTGTGATTTAGTGTTATATCATTCAAAATTTTAAACCAACGACAATTAACTGTAGAAGATTTGATTTGAAAATGTTTTATATAAATAAAAATATTCAATTATCACGCTGTTTATGTAATATATGAATATAGAAAATACGGCGGTATAAATTTCCTTAATGATTTCCATCGTTGAATGATTTAATTTTACATATTCGAAATTAGCATGTGTCCTATGTAGTCAAAATATCGAACAGATTTTCAGAATCTTAAAATTGTTATAAAATTGTTGTATATGTTGTAATAAAATCGTTCAAAAATATACAAAAGTGTAAATTTGATATACTATGGCTAGATTAGAGGTAGGCTATATATATTTAGTTTGAGAGACCATCTATGTTATTATTGTATTGGGTACTATTATATGCATTGTACTATTATATGCATTAACATATTGATAAATACTATTAACATAATTTCCCCAATAATACTATTATAGAATTTTTCACCTCTAATGTCTTTCTATAATTACTTACGTGTTTCGATTAAAAAACTGTGCTTAACTCTATTTTAACAGCTATATGAGCATGAGATGTGACATGCCTAGTTTAAAGCAGCGCCACATGATAAATATGAACTTATTTAAAAATTAGCTGTAATACAGTGGTTACTATGCAAAATCAAATGCCCTTAGTACCTAGCGCTTAATATGCAAAACTGTAATATTTCTCATCTAAGATACATTTTACGAATTTGTTTTAAATTTCATCAAAACTGATGAAAATCTAGCGAGTGTTATTGGATCTGAAGAAGAAGAAAGTGCGAACTAGAACGATTTTGATCTTTTATATCTCGGGTTCTATATTAGCAAAAACCACGAAAATTGATATGCTTATTAATTTATAGCGGTAACTACACGGGAAAGTTGAATTATTTTAAATTATGAAATAGTTTTTTAAAAGTAGCTGTTGCAATTAATATGCCCCGCATGATTTAAATTCTCGCATGAGCTAACAACCTGCAGCTGTAGATTTAGATATGACACATTTTGACAGCTGTAAAAAATAATTCACTGTATTTCATTAAAAAGAAAACAGTCTAGATTTAAAAATGAAACACAGACTGATGAAGTTTTATAGATTCCAATAATGACTTGATAATTCCTATATTACGATTTTAAACTTCTTTTGATAGATCAGGTAGAGATACTGTGTTGACAGCTTTTTCTACCTCATTGCACGTCTTAACTCATAAGCTCGAATTGCGTGGAAGCCTCGTTCTACTGAATCTGAGAGGCGTAAGTGTTTTACAAGAAGTGCTATTATATTATTTGGTTAAATTCCCCTGAATAAATTGAAAGGTTTACTTATCTACCCATAATAGTAAATCACTGATATTTACTTGAAGTAAAATTAAGATTATTTAAATTTAAACATTTCCTTGTTTCCGTTTTAACACGCGTCACTGATTCTACGGTCATTTTAAGTTAAGTCGATTTAGGAATCTTGCTAGACTTTATTTAGTAGTTTGAAGGTAAATCTGATCTTAAACGTATTGATTTCAATGGTTAGATCTTATAATACGTAATCCTATGTATTATAAAATCTTTAAATTTGATTGTAAAATGTTCTGTTTATTTTATTTTAATATTATATCTCATTTAATATTATTTGTTTCGTGTAATTTTTTAACAAAGTAGAATTCTCAATATTTATTATGTAATAGAAATAAAATTATAGGATAAAAAGTAACCCTTACAATCAATAAAAATATTTAATGAATTCGTGATTGTTATATATATTGTGACAATGTCATATCACTACATTTCCTTTTTGATTATTATTCAATTTTTATCTAAATAATAATAAAAAAGAAATATTGATTTTTGATTGAAGTTTTCCTGGAGAGGATCGGCCGGGCCCCCAAATAGTCCCGGCATGCTGTTGATCAGTGTCAGAAAAGAGAGTGTGAGGGTTTAAAATTTTATTTTATCATTCGGCTATTCATATTCGATGAAATTGACAAATTATGCCCTGCATTATGCATTTTTAAAATACTAAATTTGAGTTTAATTTATTGACGGCAACATACATTTAATACACAATTTACATACGCAGGCAGCCCATTAGTTGTAATTTGGAAAGGTGGAATTTATTCCAGTATGAAGAAATTTAGGTGATCAGAAGTATCTGTCTTCCTGGTAGCGGGGGTTTTTCCCTGGAGAATGAAAGCAATCTATAAAGAAGAATTCATAATTGACATACGTCCAATTCTGAAAAAATTTACGTTTATTCCATTTTACTGTAAGATTTATTACATTTTACGAGTAATTCGAACGTCTTTAGCTCCTTCAAAGCAAAGCTAATAGAATTTGTATATAGAGCCGTGACAAATTATTATTCCAATTAAGTCAAAATTTACAACTGTTGTGTTGAGTTTGGGGTTATGTCGACCATTAAATTCCTCATTAATAATTGCTTTCATTCTCCTTAGAACGTACTACTCTAAAACAAACTCACCCTTTTAACAATACAGAAAATACCTTCCATTTAAAATCTCATTTAAAAGCGATTACATACACAAAACCTTCCATTTAAAAACGCGATTACATACCTAATTAAATATATCTCCAGGCATCCTGTACTTATAATATTGCATTACCGTAGTATTTTTCTACTTGACAATTTCTTTTTCCAGATTAAACTTTCGGACTGAATAGAAAATGTAGTTTTGCAGGATTGAGGGAGAAGTCTATTAAAATCCTGAATCCTCCTTGAATGTGTTGAACAATTTAGTTTGCCATAATTTCTTAAAACATTTTAAAATTATAATTTAAATGCATTTACATCACTGATTAGAAATATTTAACACTATACTGGGCATTTTAAAAGTTTTATCGATACTATCCGGACTAACGCATTGCTTTTTATCAGTCATTTCTTAACGTAAATGTTATAATAGATTATGAAAGTAAGAGATATTATCTTTATTCTTTTACGAATTCATTTCATTAGTTATATCACAGAAGAAACAATCCCCAAAGCTCTCTGCTTTCATTTACACAATTTATGCGTCTCTACCCAGGCCTACTGTCTGCATGTCTCATTCCCGATTTGGGGTGCGCGTCAGCACCTCGATCCCCCTGGGAAAGAGCAGCACGCAATGCCCTGTCTACAAAGGCTACTTCATTTAATTAGTTTATATTAATATGTCTTCTATGAGTGTGCCTGTTTTCTGGGTTAATTATTAAAATTGTATGTATAATTCTTTTTGCAATTTTTAGTATGTCGATTGTTAAATCTGAAATATGGTTTTCACATTAACATTTTACAATTTTTTCTCTTTAAAATGTAATCTTTTTGCCATTTTTTATTTAAATAAAGGGAAATTTGATAAAATTCTAACCTTATAATGAAATTGGAATTTTTATTTTAATACATTGTGAAATCCTTGAGTTGACTATTAAAGTCAAAGAGTTAAAAATAGCTACGTATTATACGTGAAATTCATAATGTACTTTATTAACTTTATAAAAACATCTTCTATATAAAAATGTTTAGTATATAGTCATACCTAGATGAACTATAGGATGTATTTTGTCGAATTTTTCGAAATATACCATCCGTTTGTAAATTTTAACATTATCTAAATAATGTAAAGGCTTTCTTTCGGTATATTTTATTTGTATACACTGTTTAGTTAATTAACTTTTCCTGAAAAATCATATTTGTATTTGTGCTCGTTTGTACATAATATTATCACTTTTTGTCAAATTCCTTTTCGTATTTTTTAAAGAGAAATGATTCGTCACATTGCTTATAATGCTATTAGACAGTTTGTTTTATAGTTCTGTGACATTTTGTCTTTTTAGAACAAAACGTGGGAACATTCTTTGACTCATTCAGATGCTTTACTTTTTTATATATCTATGTGCGAATATAAAACGGTAAAAACAAATGTCATTAGTCTTAATCTTCAGTTTTTTTTATTTTGATCTATCGGTTAATTATTGATTTTACAATTGAAATTCTTATATCTTTTGATGAAATCTTTGAACAGTCTCTTTTTTAATTTTCTTGAGGACTTGTTAAATTCATTTGTATATTAGGCAAAACTATAAAAAGGAAAACTATTTTCACTTTATCTGAATATATTATATCGAGATATTCAGATCACAGTCCTAGATAAGACTGCTAGTCAAACATTGCAAGACATAGAGTATAACATATATCTATTGGAATACTTAGATCGTGGATTGAGCGAATTAATTTAAATAAATTGTCTTTCTTCTAGCCGAAACTAACCTATTGTACATTTTTGATTATATTTTTGTCCCCTATTAGTACAAATCCATATTATTCTCGATGTGTAAGACTATACTAGACCAGAAGTAATATTTTCTAGGAAATTTAATTTATTTTACAAAATCTTCGATATTGTTATGTATTTTTTGCTGTATTCCTTAAACCTTTATTGTTATTATTTGGATGTTTTGTAATTTGAATATTAACATGGGGAAAACATTATACATTAATTATTGTCTATATATATATTTATGATATATCCTTATCACTTAAGTATAGGTTTGATTGACGTTGATTTTCATATGTTAATGGTTTCGTGTAAAATGGTAACATTATACAGACACCATAAGATGGTGTCTATATAAGATATAGGCCAGTTAGATATTATAAGATAAGCCAAGAAAAAGCTATTTATGGCCCTTTCCTGCACAGGCAACCCTAATTTTATAGATAGTTTACCCACGTTCAGGAATTTTTGTTGTTGTATATATTGTTACCTGTTTAACTGAATTTTTTTATATTTTATCAGTTATAACCTACTAACCATACTGTCCATTTTACTTTTGCATTTCACTGCACTTGAAAATAACACTCAGTTTTTAGTCGCGTCTAATTAAATAATAACTAGAGAAGTTCCTAATTTTTAATGGAATGAAAATGTTTCGAACGTAATTTTCTACCCTTTATTATATCGTAAAAGCTTTTTGTAAATTATATCTATAATTTTTAAAGAAAGTTGTTGAGTTAACAAGGAACTTAAGCACTACGTTATGAATTTGAAATTTTATTAATACAAATAGCATCCCTTTTTGAAGCGAATACTTGTTTAATAAATTTATTATATTTAAACAATTTAAATGCAGTTATGAAATAAGCTTTATTTGTAATGTGTGTAAAGTAAGTATTAGAGTAAAATACATTAAAGTGAGTGAAACTATGCTTTTTCCTTTTTAAGGTATACATAACCTACCACAATTTCCATTTGATTTTACAATTACAAGACATTTATGCATAAAGTTATAAGTTTATATCGAAGAGTTCTTGAATTTCAGAAACGTTGGATATAATTCTGTTAATTGAGGCAATTTGTGAATGTTGGGAATATATAGTGTGAGGCTCCTTCACACTTTCTTGTTGTATGTATAAAGGGAGGATAGTCGTTGAATGCTAATTTATTTTGTGTCAGTTACCATAGGTGGATGACGTGTATTTAGAAAGATAGTTTTATTAATGTTATAAATATATATATATATATATATATATATATAATATGCTAACTATCGTGAGTATTTATATTTAAAAGAAAAACGCTTGATTAGTATTCAGATTGATAGCAGCATTGTATTGATTAAATACAAGTGAACAATATTTATATTGTACAGTAAATCACACTGGAATACATTTTATTTATTTAGCTATAAATTAGGTGTGAATATGAAATGTATTATAATATTTTCCTTGTGATTTTCCTTTCTTTTAACTGTGCATAAAATAAATTAATCTGTAACGGTTTTTATTGCTCCCATTTAAATAAAAATTTTACCCGGTAGAGTAAAAATAAATAAATCTATTTAAAATTTCCGCTATCAGATCACTTCTGAATATTCCAGGTTTTCTTGATTACTATTTTTTGTTAATAAATGAATTTGTCAGTTAAGTAATATTTTTGTGAAACATAATTCAAAATATGTAGATAATACTTATAATAACTCATTTTGCATGTATATTTCAGTAACAAAAAAAAGTTAATTATGTTTTTTGCTTCTATAATTGTGAGTGTAAATATGTTTCAAAATTTAAATGATATAATATGCTCTATAAAATAAAGTATTAACAACTGAGAGTTTGTTTTTCAGGATTTGCACTCTGTATTATTGAATACAATATTTCCGTTTTAGCACATTTACATTATATTAAACTGTTGAACAAAAGTCTCGGAACAAAGTCTCAGTCTTAAATCAAAGACTTTATCAATAACAGGTCCCGTCTTCGTTTTATCCGTCAATGTCAGCGATTGTATCTGTATGTATTTGAAAATTGCATGTATCCTATACCCGGCCCCTTCTCGTAGAAATTTTAATGTTATTATAATCGATAGTTATTAACGTCGATAATACAATTTGCATTTCTATGGAACACTTAATTATTTGCTTTGTTATATTTTTTAAATTAAATAAATATTAAATTACACTTTTTTTATGGTTAAAATAAACGTTAAAATATTATTCGTTATTAAATTTCTGCGAAAAATCAATATTGCACCGTGCAATATTGTGAACTTATTTATATTTCTACTACTTATAAGTAGTGTATTATAAAATGCGAAATTGTTTAGGAAGATTCGCTGTGTAATAGTCTTTAAAACTCGTATCACCCTTTTCTAATAGGAAGCAGCTCTGGTGGATCAGCCAACACCTCGAGCCTCGTACCCCGACGTCACGTGACCTCTCGGGCCTGCTTCAGTCGGGAGCACACAGTGAGCCAGGTGTGTGATTTCCTCTCCCGCCAACTAAAGATCCATCGAGATGAGATGCGCGTCTGGCTCTTTCGGGATGAGGCCAATATGACGCTTTTGGAGGACGAGGGAGCCAAGCTGGGGCTACTGAGTCTGGTTGACTGTCAACAGTTACTCGTTGAACGTGAGTCTTCCTAATTTTCATTGTACTTTTCTTTTAAAGACAACTTGTATTTTTAATATTGTTATCAAAGGTCATACTAGGTCAAGGTCATAGTAGTAATTGTACAAATTATAAGAAGTCATACTTGTTGGTAATTCTCATAGTAAATATCGTTCTTTGATATAGAGGTCACTTATTTTGTCAACCAATTGCGGAATAAACTTACCAGTGCTGGAAAAATTGTACATTTGAAAGGATTTCCTCTCATTATTGTGAATTAAATAAGCAGTTTTTTTTTCAGGGGGAGTCATGATTTAAAGAGTACCTACCCACAATTTCAATACTAAATAGGAAACCCCACTATTTTTTATGATAAAAGTAATTTATACTAAAATATACATGCTACACTATAATATAGTTTTTTCTTATCGATTTTGTTGTACGAGCAGTCGGATATACATATTATTGTGTCATATTATATAGCAGTCAACTACATAATAGGTTCTTTTATTACACCATAAAAGGTACCTATCGATAAAAAACTTGTTACAAGTTCTTTATGTTTTATATGTGAATAAATCAACAGTTTCTATTTTTCAACATCGAGGGATATATTATAATAATATACTAGAAGTGTTTATGAACACTTTACAAGATGTTACCTCATGCTAATTGTGTATAGTATAATACAACATGACAGTTCGTTGTTTTCTATTATTATCTGGATATTTGTTTTATATTGTCACTATGTAAATATAAGTATGCCTCTGGCAAAAGCTGTTGCTTTATTGTTCTTTGTCATGTACGTTTTTGTATTCCTAGGTTAGTTTTAAATATAATAAATGTTATGATGTACGTAACTTAACCTTCATCACTAATATGCTATGGTTAACATTGGAGTAATCGACATTTTTTATAGACAAGAGAATTACAGGAAAGTACCTTTATAACATGGCAATATATTTGTAATTCTAATGGCATTTAATAAAAAATAGTCATTTATATTTAATGCATAAAATGTAATAAAAATAGTTTGTGTTAATAAAATGTGCAAAAAACTTATGTACCAAAAATGTATTACTTAGAAAAAATAATTTTATGATAAACGACTAGTTGTATTTTTAAATTATGAAAAATATTTTGTTATTTAACTTTGTATATCACAATTTTTTGAAGTCTCGGAACTCTTACAACTCTTGTGAGATGTTCTACTATGAACTTCTCAGTCTATAGCACCGCGTGATATTAATCGGTATTTTATTGTCTTTGAGTCTTTGATGGCAGTCTCTGTACTCAAATTTGCTGATGTATACTGGGATAATTTCACTTCTTCACTCAGTATGTGGGTATTCTTCCTGTCTTTTTAATATAACTGAAAACATTTGAATTTTCAAAAGTTTAACGTTTCTAGTTTGTTTATCCTCTGTCAGCATGATATGAGCTCTTTGGTGATTTTTTATCTTTATTAATTGTTTAATAAACAGTTTATAACATTCTTTTAATTGAATTTTTTAAAATTATTTTTAAACGAGAACTATGTCTGTATCGAAAATAATAAAGATAGTACTGATTTCTTAGTATGAAACATATGAACCGTGGATACTGGGAATTTACTACAAAGTTTAAAATATATGCTATTCCCTAAGCGTTCTTTCACATTTAGTTTGTTGAAAAGTTTTGTTCATGTGCATTTTTAAAACATTTTATCAACGTTTCTATGTTTGAATACAAAACTAAATTTACCACTATTTTTACTTACATTGAACAGTCTTAGACAATTAAAGCCATACATTTTGTACATATTAATGGCAGTGGTATCTAACTACAGACAGATTTATTAATTTACTTTCATCTTATTTTTGATCATCCGATTTATGAATATAGGAAAAGTACTGTAGGCTGTCAGTAATAATTTAAATTGAAATTGAATGAAGCGCTTTATTTTGCAATAGAAATTACTGATATACACTTTCTTGTAAAATAAATATGCACCGACGCAAACTTGAAACTCCTCTTTTTATAATAACTACTTATGTAATCAAGGGATATAATCCTTAGTATATATAATAGTTCTTCTCTATTGTATAATAATAATATAGGATATTATTACATTGTGTATTTTTATTTTTACAGATGAATTGGTCACGTTCTTTAGCTTATTGATTTTTTTCTTTTGCAATTGAATTTTTACTTCTCAAGATATATTTCTGTGCTATAGCTTTCTGGTATTGTCAGAAAAACCAATCAAGTATGGGTAAGCCCCGAAGAAATTAAGCTGCTAGTAATTTTTTCTAAATGTGCAAGCAACGTGATTTAGTATTTGCAAATTGTATTGAGCTTTGGGAGATACTAAACAGGAGTATAACTAACCATTTTGGTAAGAAAAGTCTAATATTAATTTTTGTGCAAGTTAGTATTGCATATGTAATTTATTAGACGTCTTCAAACTAATAATACTTATGACTGACGTGACTTGTGTAAATCCCAACACTTTTATTCGATTTGTAGACTTAAAACTAAATTCCCGCCGCAATATATTGTACGAAATAGATGTATATGTATAATATACATATACAAGTATAATACATGTATACATGTATAATATACATATACATATATATAAATATACATATACATATACAATAATATACATATATATAATATACAATATAATATACATATACCTATAAAAACAAGGTCACATTACATATTATGTAATGTGACCTTGTTTTTATAGCTTATTACGTCATAATAATTATTTATTGAATTACTACTTAAATATTTCTTGTACTTTATCAAACCAGAAGAGTTTTGTGATTTATTTGTAGGGAAGAGTTAGGGCTGCAGTTTATACTAACTGATACTGCTTTAACTACGGCATGTCTGTAGGTTTTATATTATATCCATATAAGTTTACTGGCACTACTTTTTTGTGGAAATAATCATGCAATCTTCAAAGACGAAATCCGACCTTATCACACCACTTTAATGTTATTACAAGTGTTTGGAATACATCACTTCTTGGAAGAAGGTTTAAATAAATGTATGTATATATGCGTGTATTTACAATGATGAATTAATATAATATTGTATTCAAAGGAAATTTCTTTTTGACTCGTACTTTCCACACTTCCATATTTTACCTGCGATTTTTATATATTCTACGTGTATTACCGCATCTTATTTTAATTTGAAATGCTTAATAGCCTGGTTAACATCATACTTTACACAATGTTGGTAGATGTTTGTACATAATATTCAAATTACTTTGTCAATGTGCCGTTAAAGGTATGTACATACATCTTTCTTATAAACTCCAATCTATTTTATCTAAAACTTAATAATATATTTCTTCAAAGAAAGGGAGATTCAAGTGTTTATCAATTTGTGTAGGTACCTACAGTACATCTCGTTTGTATTGTTAACTGTATGAAAAATAATAAAAGTCTACAAATACGGAAATATGCTCTTGAATGAGATACTTTTTGTTTCAAACGAAATACACATCAGGTTTTACTATAATTATAATAATATAACAATATTTGGAATCAAAATGAACTGCTATTTTACAATTATTAGTAAAGCATATATTTTTTTTATCCAATTTGTGACAAAGGTAGTAATTTTACTACTATTTAGTTTATTTTTAATTGCGTTTTTTATGTAATATTATTGGTCACAGTTTTTGCGATTTTCTTTTCAAATTTTCAAATTGTTCTTGATTGATGTCGAACTATTTACAGATCTTTGTCACGTTTGTAACTTATAAACTGTTGGTGTACAATGAATTGTTCGATTAGAATGCAAAAAATATACTCTCAAGTTTAATGCGCATTTTATCTTTAAATACAGTTAGGTATCGTTAATTGTAGGTTTCGAGAATCTCGAGCTTTACAATTTATTTTAAATGTCGAGAATCTTTAACGAAAAGCGACTGTGGAGTTCTTGGCCGTAATTTAATTTTTTTTTTCGGAAAATAAATAGATGTAATTAACTAGTAACCCCTATACACTACTAAAAGCTGGCGGCCGCAACCACACCACGATTATCAAGCATCTCACTATCCTTTACAATAG
>JAYRBW010112614.1:0-17945 GCA_036023295.1 Invenusta paracnida
AAAATGTTGATGTGTCCGCAATCTAGGTCGCTTAGAAATCCATTTCAATGTTTCGTTTGGTTTATGTTAATGAACTTTATTCTTATCAACTCTTCTTATTTATTGGTCAGATATAAGAACAGTCTAAGCTGAGTTTAAACCAAACCAAGCTAAGCGAGACATTGAAATGGCCTAATGTATGTAATAACATAATTATGTAAATACAGGTTAAGATATTATGTTTAGATATGAAAATATGTATCAATGTGAAATACTACTGTTACCACTACTTGAATGCTATATTAACTCTTTTTGATTTCATATTATAGCAATTGTGTTTCTAAAATGCAAAAACACAATTTGGATGCATACAATGTCCATCTGGATCCAATCATAATCTTTAAAAAAATATTTGTTCATTTTAATATATCAATATGTATGTATTTAGGCGCCATTTTGAAAATTTATGTACTAAAAAGAGGACAGCAACATATGATTTTAATGTTTGGATATTTGAAATCCTTGATACTTCACCTTTCCAAAGAGTTATAATATGTTTATGAGCAATTTTAACAATTTTCGGGACACCGGTGACTCACAGCAAATTTTAAATTCAAAAATTAAATACAATATTTTGCTGTGCAAAAATTCTACGCTACTGAATTTATTATATCGATAATTTTAATACGTTCGCTTTCTCACGTTATACATTAATTAGGAAGGTTTCTTAAGAGTGTAAATATTCTTTTAACAATATAAAAGAATTTAATAAAATATATGATTTAAAATTTTAAAACGGTGACTAACAAGTATAGTGCAAAACTAATAAAAGGATATTAAACGATTAGATTTGCACTATTAACAATAATAACACCCAAAACGATAGTTTATAGGTATATATCGATTGAAATATACATACATAATTTAATATCAGTATTATAATTGAACAAGAGCATTATATATACAAGCACAATTATTCCTTGAATATGTCTGTGGAAATGTATTAACATGTAATAAATGTTCGAAAAGTATTAGGAATGAGATTTTTCAAAATATACTTTGTTTTTGCGATATGAATATGAAACAATTCATTTTTATAATGTGTGTGTGTATAATAAAACGCATAGTTTAAATGCAAAATATTCATAATGTCTTGCAAAATTTATGAAAATATTTATTGTCATATAAAGAAGCGTCCTATGGTTCGTGGAATGCACAAAACGAAAAAGGGAATTACAGTCAGTTTTTAAGATAAAAAAGTATTACATTACAATGTATTGAAATGTTAACTAAAATAAACAGTGAATTTAAATATATTTTCTATAAATAGATATACAATTATTGTTTTGTGTAATTTATTATAAAGACTAAAATAAAACTAGAAATGAAATGAAATGAAATGTATATTAACAACGATTTTGATTTATGAAGCACGGATTATCATTTAGAACATTCTAAATATGCACATGTAAGTACTTTAATATATTGTGGATCTCATTATATGTTTATTTGCATAAACTAATGAACGTTTACAACCCTTTTTACGTTCAGTTTATTATTAATTGTTGAATCTGTTAGTTACAGGGATGATGCAGTTTAGACTCGTATCTTCGTAATCAATTAATAAACAAAACAGACCATCGTCGGTGTATGTACTTTTATAAAAACAAATTTTGTCGTATATACACTATACATATATTAAGTTATAAATTGAATATTGTTTTAAATTATTCAAGAGATATTTCCGATTGTTAAAAATAAAATGAAAATTTATACTTTGCCGCAAACGAATGTAATATAAATGTAATTTATTAATTGGTTTAAATATCTTTAGTGTACTAATTAGTGATGAATATCATAAAGATATAATAATTAAATGTGAAAAATTGCTTTTAAATTTGAAAAATTTCGAACTTTTAAAATTGAAACTAAATAACTTTTATCGGAAAAAATACATAAGCAGGCAGTTTAGTATATTAGAATAAATAATAGTAATGTGATCGCTACAATTACTATAATATATTACTGTGTTAATATAAACATGAAAATAGAGTTAAAATAACAAAACAATAGTTATTTCTAAATAATCTTTCAAGATTGATTCTAATTAAACAGGACAGCTGTACACTAACCAACTTGTATCTTTAAGCGAAATATAATACAGTGGAATGCAATAACACAAGGGTAACATATCCAACCATTAAAACATAGGAAACAGTTATTATGATTGTTATGTGTAAACACTGTAATGAAACAATTACTTAAAAATATATAAACAAAAAAAATTCCAAACCTAGTTTGCAGAAATATTAGATTTTTTGTATTTTTAATCATCCTGTTGTTTTAAATGATTTTTTGGTTATTTATTATTTCAAAAAAAGCTTTATGACGGAGTGTGATTCATGTCTTACGTGTTAACTGGTGAGATGTGTTATTAGTACAATGTATTATAGTTTGTACATTAGTCAAATTTACGTAACAATAATATTTAAATGTACTATTCACAAAATTTTAAATAAACGATTCGATAAATTCTTACATAAATATATACATAGACGCACTTTACAGCTGTTAATATGGAAAAGAAATTCTCAATCTGACTGGAACAGTTACGCAAGAGAGAAGAAGTTCTGAGGTAATACGTGATAGTTAAAAATACTTTAGAATCGGTTTATTTTTTATTTAATGGCTTTACCTAATAAATTGTATTTTACTCCTCATATATAAAAAAGTGGGCATCTTTTCTTTGACTTTTTATGTTTCCACTATTTACGAATATATAGTTCTTGTTGTACCATCCCCATTTTCCCCTCTATATTTGCGTTTTACACTGTCGATCATGTAATTTTCTTCTTCAACGCTTCAAGGAGACGAGGTGAGATGAGGTGAATCGGGAACTTTATAGCACACCGATCCTAGTTGAGGAATAAATGCGCCTCTTTGTTGGGCTGAAATTGGGAAAGAAAATTGCACTCGTAAACAAAACGGGCGAGAAATATAATTTATTACATTACCTAAGAGGTAATCCTTCAGCTTAAAGAAGTAGGCCTGTAGTTAAACCTCTATTATAGTTCCTACAGGAGTACAATAATACAGAATGCTGTTATGCTCTGTTAATTGCATATCTACCTTTTATGTAAAAGAGAAAGGAAGAAATGCTCAGCTTTATTATAAATATGTGCTTCTGCGAATGCAGCTTTATTCTTTCTTTTGAATAATGTTTAGATCCGTCATATTTTCTAATGTGCACATTATACATGTATATAGTAGATTATAACTCGTTTAAAGAAACTATTTTGATACATACCTATTTATATAACTGAGATTATCTACTTACTGAATAAATCACTTAATTTATCTATGAGAGTAGACGCTATCCCGTAAAGTTAAAGAAAGTAGAAAAGCTCTACGGATACTGCACAAGGCCAAATATCTTTGTATTATTATCTTTTGTAAAATACCCATATATGTATAATTAAAAATAATACAACATATTTAAAACTGAATTAATATGAAACCAGTTGAATAATTATTTATTTTATATTATACATCATCTTTCAACGAACATATTTGAAAATTTTATACTCAAGATATAATTTATAAAACTTTAAAACTGACATTATATATGATTTAAATGTAAAGACCATAGAAATTAAACAATATATACAATGTATATAAAGTAAAACTAATATCTATGGTTTAGTCTAATACATACAGTTTATTAATTTAGTGAAATGTATTATATTTTAATTAATTTAGTCAGGAAGTAGTGAAAAACAGAATATCCCAGAAAATATATTTTAAAAGTGTTTTATTCTCCTAAACTTACATAAAAACTTACAATTTTATCGAACGAGAAAGTGTAAAATATTTTATAGTTTTAAAAGCTGTTATTAAAATTGGTTTTAAATGAAATTTCTCATTTGAGTGAAATGTTTCGCAATGAATTCGCAGTAAATTCCTGTTTTCTTTTGCTACCATTACGTTTGTAATATTTTACTTTATTAAAAATGTTATTATATCATATTTTATAGTTTTACCGGTGATAAATTCCACGCACGTACAATGCATTAAAATAATAATTTATGCATGCAAACATAAAGCGTTTCTGTTACATCTGACTAGTTTATCCATTGCTTTCCAGCTATATTTGTTATCTTTACACTTAATTAGAGAAAAAGAATAATTGTATTATTTTGTTTTTTTTGTAATTTTCTGCGAATATAATTTAGTTCCGTATTTAATAACGCACGTATACAAGATACCATGTACATAGTTCACGTCAGGTCATATTATATCATGCCAAGTTTGATTTAGAGGCATATACTATACTTTGTGAAGATTGAATTATATGCTTGTATAAAATAAAAAATATAAAACCCTTGTTACTATGGCAATTAATTATACGAAAGAGAAACACGTAATATTTTGTCAATTAAAAGTTATGTTTACTTTTTTCGTCAATTAATATATACCTATCACTGTTGATGAGTTCATGTCTCAAATATGCATATATCTTCTTATTATTACATTATTGTAAACTATATTATAGGCATAATTATACATTTTTTTGTGCAACAGATATGTAACTAAATTTAAACAATTTCTTTTATTTTGGATTTTTTTTTACTTAAGGTGCAAAGTTTACAAAGGTATGTAATTTGTATGTTGACCCTTAACATTACACAGAATGTTTTGTTTATTCTACCTATAGAGTAAGCGGGTACATGAATTATTATACCTTTTAAATAGCCAACTGTCTATTTGCAAGAAAGTATACACATATTAAAAATACTACTCTTTATAGGTAATAAGTATATGTAATGTTGGTGCAAAAGTGAAGTTTTATATTTATCTGTGTAAGTCGGTCAATGGAAATATACGGTGAATAGAAAAAACCCACTTAAATTTAAAATAAATATATTTTTAATAGAAGGTCCAAAAAAAAAAAATATATATATATTTATTTTAAATTTAAGTGGGTTTTTTCTCTCCATATCTATACAGTGTTTAGTACTGTTTTATTTTTCATCTTTTCATACGGTGAATACTTTTCAACTCGATGGTATATTCTAATGTAGATTATTGATCCTTCGGGTACAATGCATACTTGATTAAAAACGGTCGTTTTCTAATTATAGTTGAAAATCTAGTATAGGAGGCATGGCTGTAATTATTTGGAAAAAGTAACAAACAAAGCCTCCTACATGTCAAAAACCTGATTTTAAATTCTGCACGATAGTTAAGAAAATAAGCGGCATCAACAGATGATGAGAAAAGTCACCTGTGAAAAAGATTGTCGACTTTTAAAAAACCTATGAATTGTCATGAATTTTCGTTGTTCGTAAAGAAACAGACTGTTTGAATTTTACATTCAATTTATGAAAAAAATTGTCATGTTTTGTTTTGAATGTATAGAACAAAATCAAACAGTCTCTTCAGTATTATTTAAGGTTTTTAGAGGAAATTAGTGAGCTTCACATCAATATATATTATTCAACAGTGTTGGGAGAAACGTCCAATTTGAGTTACAGTTGAAAGATTAAGAAACCTCAAAGAAGAAGAAGGAGGAAAGAAAATACATACGCTTCAAAGGAATAATAAATTATTATGTAACAATTTGTTAGAAATAAATTAATATTATAACCTAAAATATATACTTAGCGGTTTATTTTTGTAGCATCAAAATTAAAACATTGGATTTTGTACTCTTACTCTTTCATATCTTTTAATAAAGCCGATAATTAAGATCGATGATTACAAACGACTGCTCTGAATTTATTCAAATTTATTACTTATTATATAAAGTGCAGTTTCTTAGAAACTTTTTTCTAGAAAATCTATTAAATTAATAAAAATAATTATGTATATATATGCAAAGTTAATTCAATTTAAATCAAGTTTTGGTTGAATGCCACCATTTAATAAAATATACGAAGTTTGTTATATAGGTACATTTCCAAATACATTGTCAAGAGATCAATAATATTATTACCGATCTTTTGTAATTTTAGAAATATTTAAAATTCGACACATTTCTGATTTTAAAACAGTATTTTAATATTGTTGATAACAAAATTTTAATATTCAATATTTATATTCACAAATGAAGAAAAAATATATACACAACACGCTGTAACATTCAGGAGCATGTATTTTTCATTGTGGATTATGACTTCTAGATAAACTACGTATCTAGATGTCCATGATACATATATATATATATATATATATAATATACATATAATGCGACAGGTATTAAAAGGTGGTAGACATCAAAATCATATTACAGGATAATGCAGTGACATGCTGTTCACATTTAAGGACTCCCATTTTTTTGTTTATGAACACAACAAAAACTTAGTCTTATAACAAATTTTGGCAAGAACTCTTTAACATTTTATCCATATTTAGTACAAATATATATACAGACATAAAATCTTAGATAATCTGTGCCCTTATTCATCCATCCTTAAACTGAACTATGAAGGGTTCCTCTCTCTTATTCCAAGCTTCATCCAGAGCAGTTTTTGCCCTCAACTATACGAGACCTTTCAACAATGCAAGTCAGCCGTATTGTACTTGTAACATTCTTCACTCATCAACGCTTCATCAATTTCTGTCTTTAACTTCACTTATCTTTTTTCTTCATTAAACTTGAAATGTACTCAGCTGTTGTATAAAATGGTTTCTGTTCCCAATCTTTTTTAATTTGATCTTCTAATGATATACTTCCTTTATTTTGATTTAAGAATTTTTAGTTAATCAATATCATATTACCAGTATATTGCAGTTAACATTAATTTTCTAGTTTTTATTTTTATTTTTGAGTTTTAACTCTTTTTCTAAATTCTCTAATGTTGTTAATGTTCTTTTCTGCCCGTCAACTAATAAAAAACACGAAATGTGGAATTTTTAGAATTAAATTCTAAATATATTACATACATTTAAAATATTGTTTTATTAGACCACAATTCTAAACATAATGAAGTCAAAATAGGATATTCCTGGAAATTAGTATATTTATTTTTTATATTTATAAAAAAGTTAAACACAATTCTATTTTCTTTTAGAAATGAAACCTTCTGTTGCTTCCTATATTTGTGAGATACGAATTTACAGCAGTAATGTTTTTTTCTCTCTGTCGTTTGATCGTGCGATAGGTACATGAGATGGCAATCAAGATCCTCGAGTCTCCGAGGACAGAATTTGCGTGATCACAGTCTGACAAATGGATCGAATCAGAAGTCCCTAAAGACTTCTCTTTCCATAGCCTCTGTTTCCACTCAGCCCCCCCCTTCTTTTCCGAGTGATAAATCTGCAATCAGTGGACATAGTCCGTTAAGAAATAAAACTGAAGATTCTAAAAGAAAAATAAACTACATAATCAATATCTATTTTTTATAGACCGCGTTATAATCTTGCCGCAAACACGCAAAAGAGAAACTATTACATTTCATTATTTATGACTGTCTGGCCTGTCCTAATGCAGCGTAGCAAATAATTCTTATTGTGAACTATATCACGGCCGTCCGCGGCTTAATTCTTTGTGTCTGATGAGGGCATCGATAATTAAAATTTATTTATATTCTATCTATACATATATTATACCGCTTTGAAGTGAATAAATTATGCAATAGAATATGAAGGGTACGTACGTATATTTTGTGTTCATGAATATTTTATAATGACGGCAGTGGCAGTATTTTGAGAGCTATCATAAACGCAATGTTATTAAATTTCACCTTAACTTGGAAAACATATCATGATCATATTTCATTTCGACCGATATACTATATTTCTTTTTCTTTTTATCGAATTATTGTGTCATCGTAGATGTAAAATTATTATATAATTTAGGCCAAATAAATTTTTGTAAAAAGTTTTATCTGAAATACCAAAAAGATTTATTAAAAAATATAAAGATAAATAAATCTATATAATAAGCAAACACAAAATTACATAAATGAGTTCAGGCATATTTTCCCCAGCAGGCCCATACTGTAGAGCACGCTTTGAATCGAAAAGTATTCATTGTTGTTCTAAATTTAATTAGTAATTTAAAATATTCCATATATGATCTATCTTTCTTACCTTAAATAAATTTACAATTTTTTTTTTAAATATTTGTGTAATCTTTTTAAATACTTGTTATATAATGGTTTCTTTTATTTATTGTGATGAATTACAAAAGAAATGATTTGAAAAGTAAAAAAAACTGTTTCAGAATACACATAAATACACATATTAACTGCCTTTCACTCGGTTAAATAGATCCAATTTGTTTATCAATAATAAGATGCCATTAGCACTATGTATATAACTCAAGTATCAAATAACTTATATTTTACGTCAGGCATATTTACGAACACGTTTAAAAATAAAAATAGCGTAATTAAATATAAATAATCAATCGTTGATTATAAACAATTCTTTTATACATTTTAACCTTAAACAATAATATTCAAAAATGTAATAACTTTTGATGGAAAAGCACAAAGAACATATAAGTATTTGTTGGGAAAATTATTTGTTAACAGTATATATATATATTTATATATATGTAAATAAAGCAAAAAACATAAAAAAAACTAAATTTAATGAAGAATTTGTTTTGTTATCTAATAATTGAATGTATATCAAATAAACATATTTTTATTAAAATATGTGATATTTCTGTTCCTGTTCGTCGATTGTATACCTATTTAATTTTAAAATGTTTGTCTTGTGTTTTATCAATATCACTTTGTCAAAGAATTCAGAAATATTGTTAAGTATAAAAATAAATGCTAAATCTAAGGCCTAACAAAAAAAGATCTAACAAAAAATATTGGAAATGAGATATGAACGAAATAAATATCGTATATATTTTTAGACAATGAATTGTGATTTATTTATTGTATTATTAAAAATGTAAGATATAACAAATAAACCAACACAGGCAAATTATTTTTATATGAATAATTAAACTAATAAATAATTAAATCCATAAAGGTGTAGAATGAGATCCGTTAGAACTCTGAAAGATAATTAATTAACTAGACGTGATTTATCATATATTCCAACATAAAAGTGATAATCGACATTCGTGCTTAGTTTAGTAGGAATCGGGGATCGAGCCTATCTGTCGACAATCCCCGGAGACTGAAGCTATGTTCTCAGCAAGATGCGACTCTCAATACAGCAGGGCTCTCTCTGCTCTCTCCAATAGCAGCTTATAATTGATTTATTCGACAGTCCACAATCCACGCATGTTCCCCTAACCCTCTCTTCTTGGATCGAAACACCCATTTCAATTTTCACAGACTTTGTCTGCTTACTTCGCAGCTTCATCAAGTCGGAAGATTTATGACTTACTGCAGACACAACATATTCGGGAACTCACTGACACCTTTGCCTTTCTTTGCATCAGATACCTAATCTAGCTATAACTTCGTTTGATTTGTTTGTTTTGGAATTGCTATAAATATACAAACCATAAACTACTTTACCTATAATATCACAGAGCTATAGTTGGAATTTAACGGCAACTATTTTGCTCTGAAAAAGAGCGCCTTATACAAAATAAAAACGTATCAAAAGTTAGCGCGTAAACAAAGTTATAACAAAAATGTTTATCTAAATATAGCCGACAATGGTTACTGGATATATACTAAATAATTGAGTAATAATATAGTTCTCATATTTATCAGATTTATCGGTAAACATCAGTAGCCTTAAAAATAATAATATTATTTTCTATGCAAATATAAACAATTAATTATTTAGGCTTAAGAAAAGATCATTTGTCAGTGTAGTCTTTTTATTATAGGTATAAATAATATAACATGCTTAATTATTTAGTATTGCTCTAAATTACAATCATACTATATATATATATATGTGTACACTGTCAATTTAACTTTACCCCTTTCTAATATTAATGATAATTCATTTTAATGCTTGTTAATATGTTAGGCTTTCTTTGATTTTAAGAGTAAATGTTTTACTTTTAATTTACAAAATATGTCAATTATCAACAAAAATATTATAGATTAAAGGATATTGTAAAATGACATACACTATATATATGATTTAAATTGGCTTACAACTATAAAGAAATATAATATGTAATGTAAATATTTCAACAATTTACATCAAATTTACGTAATAAATATTGAAAGTTATAAGAAAAATAATTATGTCAAAAAATATTTTTGAGCCGATTTTCTTTGAAAATTTGTTGCATTCTTAAGTTATTGCAAATAATATTTTTAGTTAAACTTATTTTTTCATATTGGTATTTTGTGACATTCAAAGCTACATTATAAGTTCCCCTCGTAAACTTTTGTGACCTCCTTCAAAAAGTGACTTAAGAAGAAAAACTCGTAAAAACTGAAGTGATTAAAAATGACAAAAAGCTCGAATTAAGACAAGGAATCCCTAAGAGACCTAAAACACTCCTTCTCAAATATCAAGGAGTGAATCTGCTCAAATAGCCTTCTCTTTCATTCTTTGCAGAAACTCACTTTGTATGGTGATCGCTTTCGACCCTTGAGGATACATTCAAAATTGAAGGAAGAGAATACACTTGATATCGAATGGGTAGTTTGATGACCTGTTTCCATGGAGACATCCCGGCTACAACATGGAGTGATGGTGACTCTTTAGTAGCATTGGAAAGGGCGGCTGTTGAGCTTCTTTGAGTCGATCAATTTTCGCTGTTTTCACACGGCAGACGACGACCAAAGCAAGAAGTGTGATGAGGAACGCCAGCAAGAAGAAACCCGTGGTTGCTGCCAACCAAACTGGCACCACCTCCACAATTTTTGTGTTCAAGGACTGTACCGGATTCAGGCGTCGATGTCTCGTTTTCGAGGCACCTACAGGACTACTTCCAAACCGAAAGTCTGATCTCTTGCTGGGAATCGGCTTTGCAGCGTCGTTGGAGTAGAACAAATTCGATACAATCTCCTTTGACACGAGTACGGTTTCGTCTTCTAAAGAACTGCCGTTGCCTTGTTGCTGAGCTCTGTCTGCAGCGGGTAAATCGATAACTGACGTAGCATTATTGATTTCTGGGCCAGATGATGGAATGACTGAATTATATGCAGTAGTGGTGGTAACAGGCCGTGTTCCGATACAAAGCTGGTAGTCTGCGAAAGCTCGAATCACAGAGAGAGTTGGCCTTTGATTCTCTTCATTAATCTCGATGACACACTCAAGAGCTCCGAGTTCCAAGTCTTGCAAGCTAGGTCCCAGTCCCTGAAAAGTGGACCATTGAAGAGAAATAAGCTCATTGCCCTGAAGATAGAGACTCTTCAGTCTCATCATATCTTGGAAGGCCCCCTTCGCAAGGTATGATAGCTTATTATAGGACAGATCTAGACGTTCGAGCCCATATAGCTTGGCTAGTGCGTATTTGGTGAGAACACGGAGCCGATTTTTGTTCAATAGGAGAGCTCGAAGACGACTTGTGTGGGAAAACGCAAAGTCCTCCACCGTTTCAATCTCGTTGTCTGTGAGTATGAGCTTGGTCAACTTGGCCAGGCCACTGAGCGTTGACTGTGCCACCCGGGCAAGTTTGTTACCCCCCATGTTCATTGTTGCTAAAAGACGACAGGCCTGGAAACTCCCCGAGTCGATTGTCGCAATTTCGTTTCCGCTGAGATCGATAAAGACGAGCTGGGCACACGAGGCGAAAGTGGAGGCTGAGATCCCTTGAATTTTGTTTGCTGAGAGTTTGAGAAAGGCCAGCTCGAGTGTGGATTCCAATAGTTTGGGTCCTAGATGTTTGAGGGAGCCGCGGGTGACTACTAGGCGTGCTAACTTGTCCAAACCTAGTAGAGAGCTTCGTTGGAGACGCTCAACCTTTCCTGGTTGAAGCTGCAGGTCTTCAACGTAGTTACACAACGCGAACAGGTTGTCTGGCAAAGTTGGAGGGCTCTCCTTGGAGATGCGAAGCCGCAGACGAAGAAGTTTGACGCTGCATGGAAAGAGTGTCTGTTCTCGAGTGTCGAGGGTGCAGGCTGTAGCTTCGGAGCCGTGCTTTCCTGATGGGCAGTAACAATTGCGCGGACAGTGTCGGGTGATGCTCTGGGATCCATAAGGAAAGAGGAAAGAAATCGTTGTCAGGAATACAAAGATCACCAGCGACATGTTTGACAATAATACAATAATCGCACAAGCTTGGTCGAATCGAAAAGGATTATTCTTTATTATATCTGTAAAAGTAGGTATTACGTTGATATATTCTGGCTAATTCTTGCCTTATGTACTACTGCTAGTAACTACTTTTTCATCTATTTTCTGTCGTATTATTGCTCAGATCTTTTGTCCAATCATATCGTGGGAAAACTAGCAGATAGCGATGTCGAAGGCGAGACGTCGCGAAGGAGGAAGGAGGGAAAGGGGTGAGGAAGCTTGCAATGAAATCAATATAACAATAGCCGTCGTTGAGCTGGGCTGCTTTTCTCTCGCGTGAGGATGACATAAATTCCATATTGTTGAGATCAGTTTATGCGCATCATGGGAGTATATTAATAGGTAGGTACATTCTTTTGGCTTGTGGGTGTTGTATGCCTAAGCAAGATATGTACTTGTGCACGGGGTAAATTACTTTTTGTTCCGATGTAGAATCGAAGGTAGATGGTTAGTGTGTAGTTCAGTTTGCTTAACAATAATAAGAGAGGAGGGATTTAACCTTTATAGGTACGTCCTGTAGACCATAGGTAGTAGTTAAGCTAGACGACTACTTACCTTCTGAACATTAAACCTATCATTCTAATGCATAGCTAAAACGTGTTCGGGGTACCTACCTATTTATTATTCCTCTCTGTAAGATTTATTAGCAGGGCGGATAATTACAATATGTGGAGATATAGTTACTATAAGACAATATTTCTTTGTATCTGCAATTATATTTTTTAATATAATACTTCTTAAAACATTTTTAAAGGAATTGTTCTATTATCGGAAACTGTAAAATATTATTCTGAGACTAAAAATGAAAGTGACTAAGAACATGTATGTTAAAATAAAAAGAATTCTATATTGAGAAATATTAAAGTATTAAATTGTTTTAAACATTAATATTTCACCAAATGTGTTTATGTATTCGGCTTTCTCATTGATTTGCCAATTTAAAATAAAAAAAGAAATAAACAGTTTTAAATAAGATATTATTACATCTTACAACAGTTGCATTCCTCCAATCTTTTTTCTCCATATATATTTAAAATGTCAAAATGTTTCATAGCAAAATTTAATTGATTATTTATGCTGAATTTAACAACAGTACATTGTATTTCCAAATGGATGGCCCTTTGGGGATATTTGCTTACTATATATTACATATTGATCGTCAATGTCCTGCTTAATTCTAAATGTAATGGCTCATCTATACTTCATGTTTGCCAGTATACCGAGTAATATTTATACTATTATAGTTACAGAAAGTTGAATATTCTTGAAACAAGATATTTAATAACACAAGAGAATTAGTATTAAAAGTATTTCTTTATCTCAGATGACAGATTTTTCCAAAATTATCCGACTTGATGTAATCCCTGTACTAAAGAATGTCATAAAACTCGAATAGCTAATAAATATTTCCATTAAGTAGGTAGGTAGGTACATTAAGTCAGAAAAGTCAGAAAAGTCAAACTTGTTTCTTACTATATAATTTCATTATTTGAAATAAAGCGCAGCAAAATGTTATTTTAATAAGACAATTAATTATTTTCTAAAGCAGTACAAAATCAACTCAGAATCTTTGTTTGGATTTTTTAATTAAACATATTTTATCAATTAATTGTGTGTTACGTATAATAAAGATAAATATCTATTATATACATAATGTATATAGCATTCTTTACCATACAGTAAATTTTACTGGGCGTTGTTTCTGCAATACTAAGGCCAGACTGAGTGATTTAAGTGAAATGAAATTAAACTATATATATATTTAAATATATCATTCTGAATTGAGGCAACATTTATTCTTCAGAACAAGCAATAATATTTATATTATTATTATTAAAATTAATAAAAATTGAAATAATATCCTAATAAAGGCTATAAACTTATAGTACTACAAACATAAGTATATCTTGAGTGAATAATACAATCAACTCTAATTTAATTAACAATATACTTACATTTATAATATAACGAGCAAAATTGAAATTAAAAAAATTGTTAACTCTTAATTTAATAATAAATTGAAAACATCACGAGACGAAAAGATAAATATATATTTTTATTTTATCGTAATATAAATTGTAATTTATGTGCTAATTACAATAGCAAATATATAACTGTATTTTTCTTCTTTTGATTATTTTTAAACATATAGGTACTTTCTGATATAAAAGAAATGTTAGTCATGTACGAGTATAGTGCAATCTTTATTTCTAATCTGAAGATCAAATTATACAAACAATATTTGTAAATATAATTTTAAAATCTGTTGTGAGAAAACAATGAGTGAAACAAATATCATAATCAATAATATATACATATATACATATATACACCATATTATAAAACATTATGTAGATTTTTTAGATTAGATGTTTTGTTCAATATTTTTATTGCTTTAAATATATTTTCGAGGATACTTTTTTTATGAAACTTTTTACAGGTAATTAGATATATATAGTCAATGGCATATTTAACCAAATTAACAATATATATTGTAATTATAAATTTCAAATTTTGAAGTGCTAATAATTATAAGGATACCCCTACAAAATACACTCCCTCTAACATATGGGAATATTGAAGAGAATTTCTTCAGACATATCTCAACTAACATAAACCTTGTGTGGATACTCAAGTATAAACCTAACATCTTTCTATTGATTTACTCTCAAATCAGAGCTTCTTCATACTTTTTGGACAGTAAGAAGTGTGCCAATTTTCCTTAAGTGTCATAATATTCTCATTTACATGATTTCTATTCAAAATTTCCTCACGAAAACAGATCTATAAATGAAATAGAAAGTTTAGTAGATGCATTGTTAACATCTTCTCTTAGTTCCAGTAAAATTATAAATTTGCCTTCTGGAAATTATTAATTTCCTTTCTTTAATGTCTGTACAAAACATATGAATGTCACCTACTTTATGTTTAAAATTATATTTATTGAAGAATGTTCTCATGTAAAAATCGTGATATTCAGTTTACACATCCTGGTATATTACAAAACCAATCAAAAACTATTTTTTTATTTAAAACACTAAATATATTTTAGACTACTTTTTAAAGAAAGCAAATTAGATACTGAAAAAAATTACAAATTATTTTAGAATTTAACCGAATTCCATATTTATGCATTCAGTTGCTTAAAAAATATTATAATCGTCTTTAAACAATATAGGAATAGTCTCCATTTTTAAGGACATTAATATACAAATTATGTAAACATAGACGTAAATATTATGTTGTTGGTCATATTATTATTATTAGGTATATTTTAAATCAACGCTTAGAATTTCATAAATAGTTAGAAATATATGTATGCACATAGATAATGACAGATTTTTTTAGATTTTCCCTTTAACAATTTACGGTTTCAATTTGACTATATTTAAGTGACAGCTCTGCCTTCAAAATGAGAATTCACACTTTTTATATATAATAATGTTGGAAATCCCCTCTGACAAAATAAATTTATTTCCTAATATAGTTCTCATTTATAACGTCAATATATATATAAGCAAAATGATACTGACATATACTTTAATATTTACTCACTATTGTATATGCCATAGTTATTCCTAAAATTTATAAATGATTTGTACTTTTAAAGAGTCATGATTGTATTTATAAGGAACAATAATTTTTTATCGGAAGTATAAGAAAATTAAAACGGTATTATAATTATGTGTTTCTAAATTCAATTTATTTTAGCATGTCGTTAAAAAATAACAAATTTCAGAACAACTTTAGTAATTATAATGAACTTGTTTTCACTATAGTTTAATAATAATGTTTAACTTTAATTTGCAATAAGAAAAACATCTTTTAAGTAACTAATAATAAATAAAAATGAAGTCTATTTAATATTTATATATTTTAAAATTTATAGTAATACTTTGGTTTTCCAAATATGTAGAAATGGCTAATTGAACAGTTTTTAATTGTATATTATACCTACTAGGAACTCCAAATTATTTAAAACAGTCATTTAATTATATATTGAATCAGTTTGTTGAATGAAAGTAACAGTTCAATAAAAGTTTTACATGCATATCTTTATCTTAACCATAAAAATTCGTTTTACTTTTTATTTACATTTATATACATATGATCTTAACCCCCTCTTGCATTTTGCTGTGCATTTTAAATTAACAATTGGAGCAATTTTAACTTCCGTAACTATTCCAGCATAACGCTTCAACTTTTTAGTGCTATATTTAGTATTCGGCATCTGAAATAGTGATCACATTATCGATAAATGCGTATGTACCTCTTTTGTAAAAAGTGAAAAAAACATAGGTACTCTTCAATAAGAATAATGCATATCTCTTTCAAAATCAATGAAATTCTCATTCGAGTACTAATATATTTCATAATTCACGAAGTACAGTAAAAAAAAATAGTTTTTCAGGAAATATTAAAATATTCGTTCAAAAAGAAAAATATATTTTTGACGATTTTTTGACGATTTTTTAATGGAATATGTCACAAAACATATTCATTTTTCTTCCCCCCCCCCACCCTTGGAATATGGAAGCGTTAAAAACCCGACATGCATAGAGTTTAGAAATAGTATTAATTTTATTGGCATGAACCTTACGTGACTTCATTATCATTTTGAAATTAATGATGTCAATTATGTTATTTTACATTACATGTACTATGTAGTACAGATAAATACTTTATTGGGAGGAACTTTTTTATCTATGTCATTATTATGGGTACCTATATAGCTTGACTCAATGGCAAAATTATGTAGGATATCGCAAAGAATACATTTCTTCATCTAGTGACATAATATTAAAATTTGCTCCTATTTCTCAGTGCAGGATAATTGAACTGAAATTTGGTATACAAATACCTAGTAAAAATTGCCTGTTGAGGATACTTTTGCAATTTAATATATTATTGATTTTTAATGTATGAACTGATTACGTCATTAAAATGGTTTTTCAAGATTATATTTTGTAATTATTGACCTTTTTGATATGCTGACTCTGAATGTACTAAATTTCGAACTGTAATAAATCTAAGCTCTAAATCTTTAATATAAATATAAATATAACATTATACGTAGACTGCTTCTATCATTTATAAAATATTTCAAACGATTTTTAGCTTATTCTTTTCCACCAACTGTTTTAAACCATGTATAGTATCTATGATTTTTGACATATATTATCCTCAGATCCCTTAGTACATCCCTCAATCTACGATAACCATGCTACACGTATTACTAACAATACATGATGTCATTAATAAACACGTACATTACAAAATGATGCAAACTTTTGCAAATGTCAAAGGGTCGATTTCATAAAGCGGTTCTAGCCTAGAACCAGTTCTAAACTGAAGAAATTTGATAAATTTAGAACCACCTTCATTTCATAAAGTGGTTCCAACTGACACCGGTGCTAAATTTAGGACCAGTTGGATTTCAAGAAGTTGGCACAACCGGTTGAAAATCAATTTATTTAGAACAAAAGTTAGTACTTCATCAGAGCAGGTCTAAATCATAACTTACGAAGGATATTTACGATGGCAGAATATTTATTGCTTCAACGTGCATTTCGTCGTGAACGGTTATTTCGTGATCGCACCAATCCGTATGATATATTCTCTGACGAAAAATTTAGATTAAGATTTAGACTTTCAAAAAATACAACTGAAAATATACGCAATTCGCTACAAATTAATAGTTACTCGTCGAAATCGCGCTGTTTCCCCAGAAGTTCAGTTGTTTGTTTTCTTACGTTTCGTTGCCTCTGGACATTTTTACAATA
>JAYRBW010112625.1:0-17944 GCA_036023295.1 Invenusta paracnida
TATGCTATTTTGTTGTTATAATGGACAGTACTTTGACATGGTTTATTTCCAATTGTGCTTAAATTTTTATAAAGTACACATTTAACTTCTATCAAACTGAAGTAAAACACGTGCATATTATATTATTTGTGTAATTAAAGAGGCTTATCCCATATTTTTTATAGTATTTATATATTAAAAGTTATATGTATTTTCTATCTAGCACTGTTTCTTACCCTTTATAGTTGTAATTCCCCCTTATCAAATCTAAATGTCCCCTTTTATTTTAAAAGAAAATTCTGTAAGTTCCAAAACCGTTTTTAATGTTATTACGGCTTTACAAAGTAATAAATTTGTAAAATGTAAATCAAATCATAGTCATAAAAAGTAATTAAATTTAAATAATATTTCTGCACTTGATTTTCCCTCACAAATGTGACAATGTGCAGCAGAGTTGTGGAAAGCAAACAGTATAATTATTGTTTTTAATATCAAGACAAATTCCCTTCCCCCCCATGACATTCGTGAAATTCGTCTCCAGTTAAGAGACGGTGATCTATTGAGTATATAGTACTATATCTTTAAAATCTTTTAGTATATATAATTATGTAGTAGATCGTGTAAATTAGTTTTTTTTGTAATCTATTATATTTAATGCCATACACTATACTACAACAAAGGCATTGTTAATCAAAATATAACCTTTTTATTTGTATCTGTATTTTATTTGTATTTTGTTCTTAATGTGTTCTGTTTAACAAAATAGGACATGTGTCAAAGCAACAATGTGAGCGGATCATCCCTGACGTCCTGTAGTTATCGCGATGCTACTATTTCATTATCCTTTTAATTAGTACAGAAATCGGACTCTTAGTAATAATGTCTCGTTTTAAAACAGCTTTTTATTTACTTTGTTAGAATGTATTTGTTAAAACCATCGCTAGCTACAATTTGAACAATATTCGCTGATATTATTAAAACGGTTGACCCCATAGTTGTCAAAAATGGTTTAAAAGAATGTGGCGTACCAATATTTTAGTTGTTCTTGGTTTGCAATAAAATACTTCATTCTCTTCCGAGTGGATATTGTTTGATTTCATCCAAAATTTTCATTTGAAACGTTTTATAGATCAACAACTTTAAGGTAATTTGTCGGTCCTTGCATTAGACATTTTATAAACTTATTTCTGAAATTGAATAATTCCACCACCTTCTTAAACATATTTATTAATTGTAGTAAGCATTCTTTCGAAACTACCGCCTACCTTAAAGAAATCTATTTCCTGTAAAATGTGGGGATTTTTTCAGTTCCAAGATACAATAGAGCGCTGAGTATTTTTGGTCTTACTGGCCTACTTGTCATAAAGATGTCATTAATTAACACACAAAAACTAATAAACAAGTTACACACTTAATACAGTAACACGTTCTTAGACTATGGTCACCACCTTACATAACGCGTCGTAAGTAGCCTTGCCAACACCTGCGGCATTTGAACAACATTGAGGATTAATAGTCATATCTGAAGACCGCCTCGACTAACAGTTGGTCATGAGAAGCTGAACGGACCAAGATTACTAATCAGTCATCCCTGTGCGATAATCAAACGGCCGTGCTTTGCGGTGTAGCCGCAGATTCGCTTCGGTACATTCGTCGACATAGCAACCGTCACGCCTAGGCATCACAACCCCACCAGTGCATTAATTAAGTGACAATTTATTGGTGTCTAGGTGTTTTGTGTGACTCCAATATATCAGTGAAAACTTTGTGGAACAAGCAATGGGATACCATGCCAAGACCAGAATGCGCACCTGCAGGCTTCCATTGAGCGTCTAGAGGAAGGAACACATTATGCTTGGTGATAGAGGTAGAGGAGTCTTTAATAGAAAACAACAAATGCTCTTTAGTGACTGTCTTCTTTATAATATGTTAGACATGACGGCCATAGTCATTAGACATCCCAGTTTTGAGTCGAGAATTCTAGGCAGATGTGTTATTGATTACCTTCCCTACGTATGTGAATTAAAGTAGGTATATTACTGATAATGTAGTCAAACAATTATGACTTCTTTAATCTTTTTAAAATTTTCACATTGAAAAGAAATAAATACTTGCTTGGTACAAAGACTGAACATTCTTTCAGTTTTTGAATTAATGAACTGAGCAAATTGATCGAGCTATAGTTTCATTCTCCAACAATTTAATTTTCAGTTAACTATTTACCATTTTCAGTTCTCTGATAAGTTTAGCAACAAAGATGTGAATATGAATGTACTAGATTGTTATAATTGATATATATATATAGAGAGAGATAGATATGGAGGTATAACAAATATATATAATATTATAATACATAGGTAGCATAATATACACGTTGTTATGTATAGTACTTCAAGGGAATTAGTAAATAATCATACGCGTATAGTAAACATGGATATTATAGTATCGATACACAAGTAAAAAAACAAGCAAACAATGAAATTCTTGTTACAAATGATTTCTGATAAACACGGAATGAAAAATGTAGGTATCTATATAATTATGCCGAGTATATTTGGAGCTCCACTCACACAAATGCATGTCTGTCTGCCTCAAATTATCACCCGAGTTTAAATAAATATTTCCTACCTTATCCCAATGGTGTTCGTTCTACATTTGAAAATATATGTGTCCTTGTAAAATACTTACAGTGTTAATATATATATATATATAAATATGTTGTAATTTCAAACAAGACTGGCTATGTACACCAGTGAAATTTAAGAAATTAAACTTCTAATATACATAATATTTGTGTATCTAGTGATGTAGGATAATTCATTATATACAAGACAAAAAAGGTTGTTTGAACAAATAGTACAACCAAAGCTGCATATATCAACGCTGTGTTAGTTAGTATATAGTTTATTATGTCACTTTCACGGTGTATTGTAGTAAGAATATAGTATATATTGTTGGCGTGATAAACCCAAATCTGCAATTAATAAAGAAATATATTGGTCCTCATAATCAACTGCTTGTATAATAATCTCATTGTCTTCCATATAATATACATTAGTCATTTAAAATGCTATGAGCTAAATTGTGCCATCAGTTTAAATAAGAGGAAAAAATTATAAGAATACGATATACTTTTAGATTTTGAAACAAAATCTTATTAGAAAATACAATATAACTGTCTGTTGGAAGAAGGACAAAACATTATAAATGGTAATATGGAATGTAAATCTTAAATTAAAAAGGATATTTCATGATATTTAAATTAGAGAAGGGAAATGCAATCGTGGGAAAGAATTTGGGTCCAATCAATGAAAAATGTGTAGCAATGATTAGCGAATTAAATTAAATTCCACATTTCATAAATGCATATATATCCAAATAAAATAAGGGCTCTTGTGTTGTACTACTTATAGAGTAGTATGAAGAATAAATAGCGAATAATTAAAATTTGAGCGGTGAATGTCATACTTTTTGTATTGGATACAGAAACATTTATGGCAGACATTGTGGGTTTACTTGACTTGATACGCCAAAATAAAACCCACCAGAAACTCGGCTGAGTCAGCTCAAAACAAAACATTTGTTATAAACGAAGTCAACTGTGTACATGGGTATTAAGCCAGGAATAAAGACATTGTTGAATTCATGAAGATTTTACAATTTACAAAATAATGTCCACGATAACTTATAATAATTTGTATTTAAACTATAAAATACAACAAAAAGTAATTCGCATTGTGTAAATAGTATGTAAATCACCATTTTATTCAGTTTAGGAGAGCATATTATCGATTGACAGGTTTTGACATTCATTCATTCTAAAGTAGCAGAGAAGAAAGCGAGAACAGAGCCAAACAGAGCAGTGTGCAGTGTGGGGGGGGCGGGGTGCAGCAGGCTGAGGGGCTCACGGAGCATAGTTGTTCCTGGCTCTTGAGCTTGGTCTCACAAAGGTGTTCACCGGACTGGGACTCACATAGCCCTGGCGAGCAAGCTCCCCACCAATGGGCGGGGGCGGGTTGCGATAGGCATTGGGCATCATCCGCAGGCCCTGGGCTGGCGGGGGCGCGGCCAGAGGGATGCGTTCTTCGTCGCAGTACTCGGGCGGAGGCAGGGGTGGCTTCTCATTGGGCAGGATGAGGGGCTTGGAGGGCGCCGTGTTCCGATCTTCCGCGTCTTCTGCGGAGTCACCAAGCAAGACCAAGTTGACAGGGATTAGGAAATAGTTAAGTAGAGCTCTTTTCCTACTTGAAAGATAGTATAACAAGATATTTTCTCATCCCCGCCCCTAGTCAGTAAGTTGATTTCACTTTGAGCGAAACAAAATTAGGCATTTATTGATAATAGTCAAGAGTGATAATAATATGTATAATTAAAAGATAAATAAAAACATTCAAATGTTATACAATATATATTTTCTTAAAATAGTAATATATTACTAAAATTCCACTTAAGCACTTCAATTATAAGAATAAACTACGTTTTTATAATATTATTATTAATTTTTTAAATGTAAGTATTAATATGCAGAAGTTATAATTGCCAAACTTAAAACATAATATAATAATAAGTTATACAATTAAAAGTCTAAAAACTAACAAGGAAAAATGTTTTCAGTTTTATTTCCTTTAAAATAAAAGGTCAAATATAATTCTTCTCTGGAACAGTTTTGCCACTTAATAACGACAAACAATTAATGAACCAAATTAAAATATGACAAATATTTTAGAATATACACACACATACATACAATTATAATTAAGAAGTCAATAAACGAGTGAAAATTAAAGTGAAATCAAAGTTAAGCGAGAATACAATGTATACAGCAGGTGTAGGATAGTCTGCCCTGTACCTACTGCTAACACCGTCCGTCCAGAGAGGTCATTACCTCCATTATCCATACAAAAGTACAGCTCGGTCAACTGCTAAAATACAGCCGTCTATACTGTACACTACAATTAGAGCAATATTTTCCATGGCTAATTCATTATTAAAAGTCATGCCTCTACATAACGTACGTACATTACACAAAGCAATACATTACGTCATAATATATATTCGCTGCTTTTTAGTAAAACAAATGAAAGTAATAGGAAATATTAACTTTGATAATTATGTCACTAGTTACTAAGTTCTAAGAATACCAAAAAATTCAGAAAGATTGAGGCTTTCAGCGTAGTAAATTAATTTACGTGAATTACTAATAATTAGAAGGCGAAACTGACTGTAATACAATCTACAAAATATAAACTGAGGGCAAACCACGTAAGAAGAGAAGGATGGGGTTCGAGGATGCAAATCAACAAAACAAAAGGATTGAACTGCACTTTGGCAACAAGGGAAACTCAAGAATTCAACTCAACATACTGTATGCATTACACTTAGAACTTAAGGTGACTTTGAGGAGTTACATAGGTATTACATAAGCAGGCTAAGATAGTAACAGCTGCTAAGAACTGGATGGGTGACCGTTAGCTAGCTAATGGGCTCGAAAGGAAAGAAAGAGAAGAGCAAGGTACTGAGTAGAGTATACGAGTTCGCTTCATGCACTATAAAGCTTGGCTTCGAGCTTGAAAACCAGAGAGCGTCAATGGCCAGTTCTCATGCAGGCAGATAATTGGAGTCAAAAGCATATTAAGACTGTTAGTAGGCCGAGTATAGGGACATACAGAGTACGCACGTACCCGAAAAGAAAATTAAAAGAATGTAGCTATAGTTAAAGGGAGCGGTAAATGACTAAAAACAAACTGTGATCATGTACAGAAAAGTAAAGTAAGAACTGACAAAAAAGAAGCGGCGAGGAGAGGAGAGGGGAGATATAGGCAACCATGTTAATGAGACTCAAAACTGTGAAAAACGAATATTGCAAATACCATTAGCAGATTCAGAATCCGAGCCTGGAAAGATTGGAACGGAACAATAATAATATGCAAAACGGAGCTGGGAGGAGAAAACAATAGTTTGTTAGGCAGGGTCGGTATATGTATATAAAGACTGACTTTTAGATTTGGACAATGAGAAAACTTGAGGGGGAAATAGAGAAGAAATCGAATTGCTTTATAGGTCAGCTATAAGATGGTGAAAATATTTAAAATAGAACAAAATATTTAGTCAATAATAAAGTGGTGCAAATAAGGCCGGTCAATAAGTTCGAGGACTAGGTACTAGGTAGGAAAATATGATAAGATATGACTTAGACATTAATCTTCCATTATCTAGCGCGAATTAAATATGCGCAAAATAGTATGTTTCAATCCCGTTTTCCTACCTATAGTCCATGAACTTATTGACCGACCGGCCCTAGTACATATGAAATTGGGAGTAGAAAAGTCGACTAAAGATTTCAAAGAATTTGTACTTCTTAATAACAACGCAAATCTTTATTTAACAGACTTAAATTCAATATAAGTAGACGATTTCAATGCAGGATTTTCAAGATTTCTCACCTTTATTATTGAAAGCTTGGCCTCTTGAGGAGTTGGCAGGCTTGTCTGAGAACCGACCGCATTTATTCTGACAACAGGCCTGATTGGGAGCTACAACACACATGGAGGGGGAAGATATGCTACTCTTGAGTATATACCTACTATTACATAAGAGGAGATATTTGCAGGGACACTGGGGCCGACTGTACAAACCTATTCGCAGACAATAGGCGACTATCAAGGCGACCAAGAGAGCCACGATGATAAGCGAACAGGCAGGCAGAACCGTCGTGAGCAGGAAGGTCCGCTGGTTCTCCTCAACTGCACCCTCCTCCTTGGTACTGGAGTCTCCCTTGGGTGGGACGAATTGGTCGGGCCCTGAAACAGTCATAACTACCCTCGTGTAGCGGATCATCAAATTGAAACACAACAACATAAGTTATAGTCTCCTGTTACTTTCTATGAACTCACGTATGACTTCGGCACAGGCGCCAACTGGCTGCACAACCACATCCACGACGTCTCCCATCTGACTGGCCATCATGGCGCTCCTGAACGCTGGAAGGGGCTCGGGCCCGGACCCAGAGTCCCCGATGAGAGCCCGCCGTAGCTCCTGGAGCTGCTGGAGCGGACAGGCTGGTGTCGAGGAGCTGCGTCTTTGACGAGGCAGCGACCGGGAGAACTCAAGGACTGATTTGCGAGCCCACTCCACCACGTACTCGTTCTGTGATCCACCTACTCAGGTAAAAAGATCGTCAACTTCTTTTGGTCAATCTAATAATACTATGTTATAGCTAAACTTATATTTTTTGAGCCATATAAATGCCCCCCCCAGACTGTAGTGTATCTAAGAAAGTTGACAGAAAGGCAGAAAGTACCTGGTGCAGGTGCCAGATCGTAGATGATAATATCGAGTCCACAGACCGGCAAACAGCTCGGACTGAGGTACCGATGCAGGGCTTGAATAAGGCGCCAACGGAGGTCCAAGTTTCTAAGAAGGCCGTGAACGTTGATCTTGCTCGTGCGCATCTGCAGACGAATTCGATGATTGGACTCGAGACCGTAGGCTTCTGTAGAGCGCACTTCAATAGAGAAGGACACTTCGACAGGTTGGCTGCGGAGGGGCGTCACTTTGATACTGTTGAGAGAGGAGGGGAGGGTGGGAGAGAAGAGAGGAGAGGAATATTATAGTCATGGTCATGTTCATCACAGCAAAAATATTATATGTATTTTTATACAAAATAAAAAAAACAGTCGAAGCATTATTTGATGGAATGATCACGGTTTATATAAATCCAAATTGAATGATGAATGCTTCATGGTGTTTTAAGAGATATTATAGTACAATAAACTTACGAAAAAGGGTATTTCTGGGTGAGAGCGTTATTCTTCAATGGAAGGCCGTAGATAAGTGTCTTATTTGGAGACAAATCTAGCCATGAATTTGACTGAACTGCCATACCACCTGAAATAATGGCCATATAGAAATTAATGGTCTCTAACTCTATATAACGCATATAACATGTTCAAATATAACATTTTATGATGAAAAAACTCCTTAAATAATAAAGCCACGTAATAAACTGGCAGTAAAGTAAGTAGATAATGTATGCGAATGAGATCTTCTGAAACTGAGCAGAATTTAGACACAGAAAACCAGGGAATTATCTGCAGAGGGAATACGCGCAGTATAAATTGAGTTAATAGACTGCTTCCAAGTGAAAGTAATCTCCAAGGATGCATTTCTGACTTGTGTCATGAATAAATTGAGACCACAGCACGAGTGACAATTATTAATAATTAACAAGTCTCCTCCTTCATAACTCGCGTCTAATTTTGAAAACTTCTCTAACTGAGGACATCTTCCTCCCTTTCAGTGGGAGGAGGAGAGAACCTGGACAGAGGAGTCAAATAGGTATACAACTTGGTTATAATACAGGCTAGTTTCTTGCCATTATTAGTGACCCAGTGTTTGCACTAACATTATCAATAATAAAAATTTCTGCATTTCAGGATGACTAAACCGTACTAGTATGCTGCAAAATTTGTGTCAATATAGATAGTGAAACAAATTTAGAACAATTTATTAAAAAATTATGAAGGCACGCATTTTTTTCGGAGTTATATGAAAATCTAATAATAAGCTTTAACATTAACAAACATTTCGTACAAAAATACCCCCCCAGTGCAGACATTCTCAAGGAAACGTTAATCTCTAGAATGAATTAGACCGCATTGTGTGTACTGAACTCATTGTATACTGTCGAGCATTTAAAATGTCGGATCCACAAAGTTATGCATGGTTTCACATTGAGTGTGCAGTTTATATCAGAGAGGCAGCATCACTATAAGACCCTTTTGATATTCAATTCATTAATTTCAATATACGCGTACACTACAAAGCAAGGAGAGACACGGATGGACTTGTCTTAAAAACTTACAATGAAAGATAAAAAGATAGGAATGGGAAGCTAAGCCATATTTCTGTAAGTTGTGCAACTCTCCTAGCTTAAGAAAACTATATTTTTAAATGATCCACTTCCTTCCGAAAAGCTTTGTGGGCAGTGACTCTTTGCATTTGCGGATGTGTGTATCTTGCATGCATAACTGACAGGTGATGGCCAAAGCAGCGACTCCTATCTGTACACCGACGGAGTATGATCGAGGATGCACTGACTCTACCCATCGGGGAAAGTAGGTAACTTTTTTAATCATTCAAATATATACAATCATATTTGATAGTTAGACTCTTGCTGCTATATGCCGTCTTAAATTCACATTCTGTGTATTGTATGTATATCTAGAAATGTCGTATTTGTCTGATGTACTTCAATATTTGATTGGGAAAATCTATAAGGCGCAGCTTTTTTCAATAATAATAATAATTACCCGAATCAGTTGTCCAACGTATACACACGAAGCGTTTTATGAGTAGGCATACCAAACATTAATTGATTGCAATAAAAGAAAAATAATATTGTATTATAAAAACGCGATGAAACTAAAATGTCATCCCCTATTTAACTGCATGCATGCACGAAGCAGAGTATATTGTCGAAATATATTAGACACTGAAGTGAGGTCAATTAAAGTGCGCCCTTAAGCTACCTTTCATGTCACAAACGACAGAACGACTTAGTTTTGAAGCTCTTAAAAAGCTTTTAAAGAAACAAAGCATCGCCGAAAATACAAAGTTTAGGGATAAATTTAGATAATGTATTCATTATATGTATTATTATTAGATGGATAATAAATCCAACGAAATTTTGTATAAGATCTCAAAAGTTGTAAACCAAAAACTCTCATTATAATAGTTTAGAAATACTGGAATAGTTTACAGTAAGCATAATAAGTATGGAAAGTAATAATCAATTTGCTTGATGCAAGAAAAATGGATAATTCAGATATATATTCAATCGATCGAAAAATGATCAATACTTTGAAGAATTTGTTAACTTCATTAGCTAGACTAAAGAAATTTTCTCTTTGTAACATAACGCAAATGTATCCAATTATTGTATTTATTTCATGTTTATATACAACTAACGAATTTGACTAAAATTGATAGTTTTATTAAAAACAATATATTTCACACAGCAAAGACACCAACAGAGTCAAGCCAAAATGATAGCTAACTCCGGGAAAATATAACATTATCTACTGATTTAGTCAACTCTAAAGTGAAATAAACATAGGGCGAGTAACTATTGATAGAGCAGACGAAGAGGGAAGAACAGCGCCTAAACATTGACTGTGTAATGGAAGAATCCATCCGCGATCAATACGCACTCAAGAAATGACGAGTTAACTTGTAATTACAAACCAACTGATCAAAGAAAACCGTAAACTTTAGAACTCTAATCATCGCTTTTTGCCAATTTAATTGTGAAAAGAGGGTTGGAGGGGGTAGGGGGCGGCGGCGGCGGCGGCGGCTTTTTTAACTTTTAATCTCTCTACATTCAACAATTTGTCAAATAATTCAGTATTCCCCGCCTTCCAGTATTGCAACAACAAAGGTAATACATTACCGAGGAAAGCTTTTGTGTAGTTAGGTAGTTCCATAGCGCCTCGGCACTATTCTCTCATCACAGATTGATTTCAGTTTTCCCAATCGCGTTATAGTTAATTATATTCATTAAATCATTGGAGTGATATTAATAAACAACGAGCAATAACATCATTCCATACAGAATAATAATATAATAAATAAAGCGAAACACATGCGGAACAAAATAACATAAGCCGAATAAAACGGAGGAATCGCAAAGATATACATTTGTTTTGCATAGGCAGGCGCTACAATCTATGCAGCGCGATATCTCTCTATTTCTAAAATGAAATATAACATACTAATTAGAAAACACACAAGAAAAGTAGTTAATTGCAAATAATAAAATAGTAGACAATAAATGAGAATCTAGAATTTATTAGAATAAAAACTTACAATCTTTTAAAGTATTTAATGTATTGATATGGAAATAAAACAAGAAAGTAGTGTTATTTTGTGAAGCTAAATTAATATCCATCGCTTTGAAGCTAACTGTCTATAGTTAGATGCAAGACAATTAGTTTTTAAGAGAAGTGTATCTCGAAATCAACACCTTTGATAGAATGCGACGACGTGTGTCATCCATCCACAAAGGCAACTTCAAGATGCCAGTAATAGTATAAGGCTGAGAGAGGTCTGGGAATGAGAGATAACTCAGCCTGTCAGAAGGAGAAGAGGAAGAAGCAGATTGAACAAGAGCAATTGGAGACCCGAAACTTAATAAAAACAAAAATCTAAGAAAGACAGAAAACTCAATATTCATTCAAAATTAATCAAAAATTGAGCTGTTCGAAACTGCGGATTCAGTGAACTATTTAAAAAAGAAGAAGAAAGGGCGTTTTTATTGTGAGAAATTTAAGGGACAACTATTTTGGCGGCTCTGTTGATGCCAAAAATAGTCCGCAATGACAGCACACATGTGTTGTGATATTCATACATCTTGCAGAGAATGTCATTCTATGCCTCTAAACGTTTAATATCTTTGATTACAAGTAGCGAGATATGACAGCGTCTGGGAATGTACTTGAACTGCTACCCCGCACTCAGACAATTCACGACTTTAGTACTCAGAAAACTAGCAAGTTTTAAAGAAATAGTTCAATGACTTTGAGGGAATATTGACCCGAATACAATTTCTCGGATTAATTGGCAACTTGTATGTTCAACTATTTTTTATGATTGGGATAAATAAATTCCACCCTGTACCTTTCATATGGAATTAGTTTACGAAGAAATAATAAAGAAATAAATTGGATTAATAATACATTAATAAAAAATGAGGCATGCGCAAAACTGAAACAAAATGTATAGAGTAAACATGACATGGGGAAGCAGCATGGTATAGAATGCATATACATATATAGAATGAATATATATGAAGAGAGATGTTATAAAGAGGCGATCGTTATAATATGGGGAGTAGAAAATATACCTGATGGTTGAGGTGTATCAGTGCATTCTGAAAATGGTGCACACAAAGTCATAAATAGTTCCATAAGAAGCGAAACAATTTCAACTGATATTCATTCAAGTGAAACTATATTACACTAAACATATAACATATTGTAATCAGTATATTACTGTCTAAAATGAGAATTCAACAATTATAACCAAAAGATATAGTCAGTAATTAATTCGAAGTTTTATCAAAATAATTTAAAATACACACATATTATTATCATCTTTAGGTAGTAGAATAAATAGATTATGATTGAAGATATAAAATAGTATATTATTAAAAAGATGGATTTTCTAATAAGTCTAAAAGAACAATCGCTGAGAAAGCATCTTACAAAACCACCCACATATGCAATTACAGGGTGTCCACGCTTTGTCCCTATAATAGTAACTGTCAAGGAACATAAAAATGGTATAATTAAAGACTTGAGAATGTATAGAATTCCTTGGAATGTAGACCGGTGTATTATACCCACATAATATGGATATATAGATGTGGCTGTCTTTCTTCATTGGACATATTATCTCAGTCACATGATACAATTATTTCAAGGAGCGTGGACACCCTTGTAATTATAATTACGATTTAGTATAAGTTGTGACTATAGGGACAAGCATGTTTGAAGACCGAGCTGCCATAGTGTAACAACAAGGCTAGGGGAGAGTGGAGGGGAAGAAACTTACTCGTATGACAGAGTCGAATGTTGAGGATCTTTTCGCCCGCGAGGCCGATCGAAGGATGGATGCTCTTGCGAAAGGGATAACCTGAAAATAGGACGCGAGGGTCTTAGATCACAACACCTAAGATACAATCATCACTCTGCTAGCATCTCTCAAGCTAATTGCTGACGCTCTTGTTCTTGGCTTGGCCTATTCTCCTTAGCATTAATGACTAGAGCTGCTAGCATCTCTCAAGCTAATCGCTGACACTCTTGTTCTTGGCTTGGCCTATTCTCCTTAGCATTAATCACTGGAGCTGTTAGCATCTCTCAAGCTAATCATTAACGCTCTTGTTCTTGGCTTGGTCTACTCTCCTTAGCATTAATGACTAGAGCTGCTAGCATCTCTCAAGCTAATCATTAACGCTCTTGAACTTGATTAGACGTTGCTACCGCATCGTTTAATCCTCGCTGACTTACTTGATTGAATGAAGCGTATAAATTGTACTGGTTGTATTCTGATTTTAGTATCATCTTAATAATTATGGTTTGAAAACGTTTTTTAATTAATGCAATATTTTTTCTACTAACTGCAAAAAATTTAAAGAGTAAGTTTTTTTGTATAGTATTTGTTTAAAATGTTAATCACAAATAGTATTTTACCCGACATGTTAATTTTGATTTGTTACCAAGCTGAATGATATATTTTTCCAACTAAGTGAGGCATTTTGCTCGATCCTATTTCAATATTAGTCGTGATATTGATAAGGCACTCTAAGCGGTTACTACAGTCAAGAGAATATAAAGCATATTATATTACACGGAAATGTTGCTCGTTGTAATAATTGATTTATTAATTTGAAAAGCACATCGATACCTTACTTATAGGCAAGTAAGTAATATCCCCTTTCCTCACTTTTTTATATTGCAGAATCTGAGCTTTACGAAAAAGTTATCACAAACTTCACTGTTGAAACAGGTTAGTTGCATAGTATTCATTGCCTTTTTTACTCGTAGAAACTTGTATCACTTTGAAAATAAAGGCAGCTAGTTTAGGAGAGTGTGTTTACTGCGCAGTACTGCGTCCACATGTATTTCACTGAGTATTTAGAATATTATATGAAATGCCGAGTCACACGATGTCTCTATCGTATCTTATAATGAGGATTATTGTGTCTTCCTGTGACGAAAAGGTTACTCTTCTAATGCTCATCCATGGTTCTCATTTCTTTCAATGCCTCCGTTAATGATCATCTCTAAGCTCATTATTCCTTCAACTATAAACCTCACAACTCCCTTCTATTCAAGGGTATCCTCTTTTAAACACGTATTTGAAAAGTTATATATCTGTGATTGTTTTTAATGCTTTTTTAACCAAGCTCGTCTGCCTGTTTAACTATTTTCATACATAGTTTCGATTTGGTTTATCTTCACAGTCAGGATGAAAAATAGAGAAAATAATACTCTAGATACGCTGGGTTTTTATGTTTCGTACAAATGAAAGATGTTCTGAATTGTTCATGGAAAATGAACACTTATAGTTATAACTGTATTGCTCTGATTATCACACAGATTAGTAGTATGCAACGTGTCTTTCAGGTCTGACGTTTAGAAAGATCTTCTATATGACTGAAGTGGTGGAAACGTCCAACATCAACTATATCACTCTCCATAATAGCGGTAAGTCATTATCACCTACACTAACCCGTATTTTACATATTTTTAACCGGCATGATTATATCAGAAAACCTTGGAATAATTATTTCATTTTATATAGTTAAACAACTTTCAAACGACCGATGTTAAAATTCGCCAAGTTGGGATGAGTTGCAGAACTCTACTATTAATTAACTAATCATCCACAAGGAATCGTGGGCTTGTAATTTCATTGCTTTATCGTTGGACTGGACTAGTTTGTAGCATTACGCATAATATATTATATTTCAGTTCATGTTTTAATTAAAGGTATCATCAATGGTTAATTAACTGTTGAGTCTATATATATCTATTAATTGTTGCAGTCTTCTCTAATTACAAATACTAAATCTGAGTGAAGATAACAATTTATTTCAACCAGTAATATAATTACGACAACTAATTACAATTGCCCAAAATCTCCCTGTCATCTTGAGTTTTAACTGCTCTCACAATCGAGATAACTGTATTACCTATGTACATGTACGGCATATGTTTCACCGTGCTCCCTGGTCTCTCAGATAATGAAGAGATCGCCAAAGACAGTTGGATTCAAGTGAAACGCGCGGATAACTGCTTCTATGGACTCCCTCTGAAGCGCAATGTCCGAAAATCTCCTTACAAGTTTATGTGAGTACTGCTTTGTACTAATGTAATAGGCAGATAAGTCGGAATAGTCACTTCAAGAATATTATTTGCGTTTCTTTCCTAAATATTTAAAATGTAAACTGGGTTGATTATTACTTTGAAAGAAACATTATTTCCTTCTATTTAAATGATTCATAGAGATTTTCAATTGTTTCTCTATTGTAGTAAACAATGTGGGCCTTATTTTTATAATTGTATAATGGAAGATGAAGTCCAGTTGCTGAGGGATCATCATAAGAAACGAAATGAAATAAGGCCGATGTATTTCACGACATTGTGTCAGGCGAATAGGCGTGGTTACAAGCTAAATATATCTATTGAATGAACAATGCGTATCTAAACCTACGGTAGTGGGTTGTTAGCTCATGCGAGCAACCAATGAACAGTAAGGTATATTAGAATACCACAAGAACGGCCATTTTTTAAACAGCTACAATTTAAACACTAATTTATATTTTGGAATGATTTAACTATTATCGTGTAGCGCCGCCGAAAATTAATAAGCTGCTAAATTTTCATCTTTATAGCTATTATAGAACCCGAGATATTTAGGTGCAAAAAACGACTTTTTACACAATTTTTCTTAAGAATTACACCCCCCAAACTTTAAGAAATGTTTATGAAATTGTGAACATATATTGGAAATGTCCCGAAATGAGAAAAATGATATTTTTACCTAGCAACAGGGCCTAGATTTGGCATAGCAACCACTTTTTCCTATCTAAAACGTTATAAATAGCTCATTTTTTAGTAAAATAGACAGCTACCTATGTGTTTTGCAAGAATAAAATTTATATATTTAGAATTGCCGTGAAAAACAAATAAAAATATGTATTCAACAAAAAAATGTGAAGCCAAAAATGGCAAAAAGTGTGTTAGCTCAATCCATAAAAGAAATGAAATATCCGTTAAATGTGTTAGCATTTTTTTTATTATTAAGAAAATGATTAAGTCCATTAAAATACGTTTATGTCTTAATTAATAGAATCAAAAGTTAAATTGATGAATACATAAAATTAATAGAAAATACATCAAATTGAATGAAGTTATACAATTATAAATATCCTAGACAAAATGCTTTTAGTATAATTGTTTTTTTAAAGTAGTTAGTTCAAGTGCAATATTATTAACTAAAGAGTTAACACATTTAACGGATATTTCATTTCTTTTATGGGTTGAGCTAACACACTTTTTGTTATTTTTGGCTCATATTAATAGCCATATATATAAGTTCACCAGATTTACTTTCAACTAATTACATAATTACATCACAGTCAATGGCAGACGATAAAAAAAATCAATATCAGTCGTAAGAGAACGAAGAGAGTTATGCAATGAACAGCTGACAAAACAGCTGACAATGCAAACCCGTTGTCAATGCAAAGGTAGTCTTTTTGAGAGGCAGATTGGTGGTTTTAATAGCTTGACGAAGAGAGAGCTTCACTGACATCCGAACAATAGACGATTACAAGCTTTAAAAAAGACAGAGAAGGAATTCGAGGTAACTAATTGCGATGACTATACGAAGTGACATGGCATCGAGTGATTGAGTAGGGTACTTGTCAGGTCTCCTTTTCTTGACAACTCTTTAATAACCCCTCCTACCCCCCCCCCCGTCAGTTTGAAGATTTACACGCTGAGCGGCCAGCCGATCAGCATTCCCTTCTTCGTCCAGGTGAAGACGATGACCTTTCGAGGACTTGAGGACAATCACCGCGTCCAACTGCGCTTTCGGCGTACGGACGACCGCCCCTCGATGATCTACGACCTGGATACGCGCTGGAGTATTGTGCAGACTGTGGACCAGTACTTCCACCCCAGCTGTCTGCTCAAGTGTGGCATGAACATCGTCGTCTATGGGGTCGAGAAGATCGGTCAGTTCAGCACCTTCTTTGTCTATACTATAATACTAGTCGAGACAGTTGCATGCTCTTCTTTGCCTTCTTATCGAAATAATACTTTGATAGTAATGAGTGAATCTGTGGTCTGCACACTCTCGCACAGGGAACCTCCTGAGCATCGAGTGGGCCCTGATGAGCATGATGAAGACTGCGGAGGTCGACCCCGGGGACCGGTGTCCTTGGAGCCAGCTGCAGAAGCTCTATCGAGGCCTGCTGAGTGATGAGGGGGGCATCACCAGCCAGCTCGTCAATCCCGACTTCAACCGACGTATGGAGCGTGCGGGACTGGGCTCTGTGGACCAGGTCATCATCGAGAAGCGGGGGGCCTGCTTCAATGACCTCCGCTCACCCTATCTCCCCTCCAAGACGCCTCCCTTCTTCCCTAGAGCAATTGTCGAGAACTTCATCGCTTATCAAGGTGCCATGAGCCTAATTTACTGTTTTATTAGGTTACTTCAGTTTAGTATTCTCGAGAATAATACTGATATCTCTTTCTACTTTTGCTGATAGTTTATTCGATGAATCAGCGTGATATAATCGATGAAAGATATCGCCGATAAACAAATTTATTTTTTTACTATTAAAGTTTCACCTACTTTGATTTTAAATAATATGAGTTTGTTTTATACGTAGCAGATTATAACATAGCTTAAGATGTCATATTTTATAATATATTCGCTTCATATATATTTCATTGAATCTACGGGATTATTCTTTTGCATTACTATAGTAAGCGTATGATTAATTCTACTTAAGTTACACTATGCAGAAGCATTTTCAAGCCAAGAACAAGAGCATCAGCGACTAGCTTGAGAGATGCTAAGAGCTCTAGTCATTAATGCTAAGAATAATAGGCCAAGCCAAGAACAAGAGCGTCAGCAATTAGCTTGAGAGATTCTAGCAGCTCTAGTCATTAATGCTGAGTAGAATAGGCCAAGCCAAGAACAAGAACGTCAGCAATTATCTTGAGAGATGCTAGCAGCTCTAGTCATTAATGCTGAGTAGAATAGGCCAAGCCAAGAACAAGAACGTCAGCAATTAGCTTGAGAGATGCTAACAGCTCTAGTCATTAATGCTGAGTAGAATAGGCCAAGCCAAGAACAAGAACGTCAGCAATTATCTTGAGAGATGCTA
>JAYRBW010112636.1:0-17944 GCA_036023295.1 Invenusta paracnida
GCTCCCACTTCCATGGTGTCCATGATGATGATGGTGCCCTCCACCGCCACCGCCATGATGGTGCTGGGGTGATGGCCCGTCCTGGCTCCCCGCTCCGCCCCACTGTTGCCCTGGTGGCGTGGACTGTTGCCGGTCAACTCGCTGTTGTTGCTCGGGTTGTTGCTGACGCCCTCCACCGCCTCCGCCGCCGCCACCGTGCGTGCTGTGAGCGGAAGCGGTACGCGAGTGGAAGCCACTTGAGCTGGCCGCGGAGAGGGAGATATTGTCTTGACTTGCGCCCGAGAGGGAGCGTTGGTCCACGCTGGGAAGGCTGAAAAGAGGGGAATATCAAACATGGAGAGTTAGGACTAAGTTAAATCAACATTTTCGGCCAAATCAAAAGCTAAGTTAGGTACTCAAATTACGTCTGGAGTATATACATAAATTTAGATAATAACTGTGTACCATGATTAATCTTTAAAACAATCAATTTCATTGACTGGATATATTCTATCATTTAAACAAGATTAATTTCAATAAAATTATAACTATAAAATGTCAAAAATTGTTACAAATTGTAGGTTAGAATTAGTTAAAGCACACAATTAACGCTTTTCCAATCACATTTTATCTAAACGCCACAAAAAGTTAAATCAAATTAACAAGTAAATGAAACCGCTATAATATATTAAAAAAGAATGAATAAATAATTTGTAAATAAAAATGTTCCAGTCTATGATATCTTAAAACGATACACAATAAATATGGTTCATTATGTAAACAGCAAAATTGACTCCTAAACAATATCGCTTACATATTGCCTTGTCTAATAAATAAAACAAAAATCGTATATGCGTAATTTCTTTACAAAAAATGACGTGTTTAAAAAAAGTAAATGATATCTATCTTTAAAATTCACCAATTAAAGTAGATTAAAATATTAAAATTACTTATAACACAAGAGTAGAAAAGTTGAAATAAAACAAAGTCAATGATAAAGCATCTAAAAATACAAAAAAAACGCGAATGTTAATAAGAATATGTAAGAATATGATACTGGTATTAAACGAATGAACGAACGAACATGGTTAGCGCTTTAAGATGGACTGACTGGGGGTTATTATACCAATGTTAGTGAACATATGCACAACTGTATAGGTTACATCAAAATGGACAATAGGATGAACATTGTTAGCCATGACGCACAATTACAATCGAAAGCAACACTAGATGCCCTACTTCAGTGAAAGGTATAGGTCTCTTGTTAATTGATATGCTTGTTGAAAGTCATGCCTTAGAATATATAATATACATCACATATACAAGTATTCGATATATACGGAGAAAACTTAGATTTTGAGAAAGATAAATTTCTTTAAAATATTAATAAATATAGAATGCAACAAAAAAACACGAGCATCAAATAAAAAGTATGCAAACAATTTAAATAAATATAGAGCGAGCGAAAATTTGTATACTCATACAAAACTGAAATAAAATAGATGAGGGGGAATAAATTATGTCATTCATTTAAAGGAATTTAACTGTAAATATGTGTATTATGTAGAAATAATAATAAGATAATAAATGCATTTAAACTTCAATTTGATGTGTTATTAGCATACTTAGAAAAAATAGTACTAAAATGCAGCATAAAGAGCAAAATATATTATATTATAGTAAATATAAATAATAATGCCGCCGCTGGTAGTAATTCGTGTGAAAACAAAAAACAACGAAAGCAAGACTTACCAAGACTTATACCGTATAGAAATTATTATTGCATAAAACAAAAAATGGCCATTCATTCATTAATGTTATGCAATGCATTACAGTGTACATATATATCGATATAATGTTGTTATTAACATACAATGTAAACAAACAGCGCTATATACATTCACAAGTGTCAAAAGAAAACAAATAAAGTTAGCAAATTAGATCAAATATATGCCAACAAATATAGAGCGAGAGAGAGAGTTAATATGACGCAATCATACAGATCAAATGGACTGAAAATTGGAGGGAAAAAGCACAAAAGCACAAACTTAAATTGATAGTAATTAAGTACATGTTATACAATCACAGAGACAGTACAAGTACGGTACGGTACAGCGCAGGAAGGGAAGTCAAATCAACACATTGCCAAAGAGTGGGGGACAGGGGGTAGGTACCGTTTCCGCGAGTTGTCATAGTAACCAGGACTGTAGGACTGCGACTGCTGGTAGACAGGTTGTTGGCGGCCATCGACCTGCATGTAGGGCGGCTGATTATCAGGTTGCGATGAGTAGGACCGACTAGAACCGGACCTAGAGGGTCCTCCACCGTAGTAGGCGTCTTCGGGGGCATTTCTACCTCCCCCGCCTCCACCACTGTTGCTGTAATATGATGTAACTGAGGACCTGTGGTACTGAGGGGGAAGGGGGTCATGACTAGGGGTGCTGTGGTAAGACTGCGTGGTCGTGTACCTGAGACTGTCAGCCGTGGGTCCCCCGCCCATTACGCCACCTCCTCCTCCTCCACCGCCGCTGCCGCCGCTCATATTGACCAGACCACCCATGAAACCACCGCCGGCCATACCACCACCCATGCCTCCACCACGGGAGTAGCTGGCTTCATAGTCATCCTCGTCTTCACTCGAAGATGGGTGAAGCATTGCTCTTCGTGAAGTTGTGCTGCCAAATTAACTGGGACGTGTCTCCTGATAAATTGAATAACAAATTAGAAACAATGATTTTCAATAAAATCAGAGAAATAAATTTTAAGTCAATTAAATGTTATTGATGTGCTGCCATTTTACCGTTCACAATATATATTGAATATATTAAGCAACCAATAACTATAATTATATTGACAGATTTACATAGTGCAAAATATATATAAACCAATGAAATGTATGCACTCACTAAGAAGTTTGCTTAAGTACTATTTCGGTTTTAAATATCGTCAATAAAATAATAAATCTTAGCTTAAAAGAAACAATATATTTCATCTATTATATTTAGTTTAATATAAATAAATCCGATAGAATAGACTACTTTTAAGATTAAAATACGTAAACCTATTAATATAATGTATATTTATTGCACAAACAAAAATATACTGGGGATCAAAAAGCCTTTTTTAACTTAAACAAAAAAATTGCACACCGTTGTGATCATAAAATTAAAAAAAGTCTCAATAGCACTTCTGAATTAACCATTAGTTATCAAAACATCACGTATGCATCAGTAATATTTATTAAACTAATGTTTCTTGGATTAAGATTGCATTAGATCATTTATTCAATGGCTTTAAATGCTACAGATTATAATTAAAATGCGACCTAGACTAGCTTCAAAACCAAAGAAAATGCAGGAAAATAGTCCAACTTTAATTAGAAAGATTTTAAATATAGCATATCATACTAAAAAATACTTCTATGTGGATATTATGTGTAGACAATCATAACAAATAAAAAGTTATACATTTTTCTTAAATGAATTATCATAGTAGACAGTGTCTTAAAATGTGGAACAAAAAGTAAAAAATGGAATTTCTCACACACTTTTAAAATTACTCCAAATTGCCATCTCAAATTTAATGCAACCTTTTCATTATTTATTAAATTTTAATTAATTTATAATTGATTATAATCAACCATTAAGCGAAAAATATTGGTCTACTCTAAGAGGAACATGTTTCAATGCAAAAATTAGTTTAATTAGACAAATAGTAGTCTATATTTATATAATTTTATTAACATATTAACAAGAAATTGTCTGTATGAAATCTAATGAGATTTCTAATCAAACTAACATAACCATACTTACATAAATTTTAAGATAAAAATACTCAGATTATTAATCACCTCAAAAAGTTTTAATTCATAATTAAATTGGTTATTGTATATTGAGTATGTTACTAGTTCCTGTATGTAAATCTAGTATTATTTCTAATTGATAAAAATGTGTATGTCATATCACATGTTTATTATTTGGATATATTTAAAATCCAACATAAAAAATATGCCATATATTATACTATTATATAAAATATATGTTTAACAAAATCCATAAGTAAATATAAATTTGGTAAGTAGTATACTGATGTTTCCATCATACACAAAATGACTTTGAAGTGCAATAAAGTCATTAAATGTCCAATTTTTTATTTGTTAATATAACTTTACAAAATAGGCTTGGAATTTGAAAATGTCAAATATGGGCATAATATGTATGTGTACAATCAGGGTTTCCAAATTCATGTATATGAGTATATGATAAATAGCAAAAATAAATTAAAAATAAAAAATATATTAATTTAAAGTAACTGTTTGAAATTACAAAAAAATATTTTATAACTGTTCAACCACCAATACAATAACTGATCCAATTAACTACTATTTTAAACCATGCATTTAATGAAATGTTCATCAATGACGTTTCAACATTTCAGATAGTATCAGTACTGATCTTTGCAATCTTTGTGGCTATATTCTCCTTTAGAGTTGCAATTTTTCAGTTGTTGTACACAAAAGATTTGATAAATTTGGTGACCCTGGGACCATTCAATGATACCTCAACAGCCTATCCATCAATTAGAAAAGACATTATCAAGACATTATTTAAAGTTTCAAAAAGCATATTGAGCACCATCCTGCTGCAACCAGTTATATTTATAAAGTAAGAGGAATATTATTCCGCATCAGTGTGAAATAATCCTAAATCGAAGCTAAATACAAGACTTGTGTCAAAAAAAGAACCAACCACATGATTTTTACAAATACCTCACATTGCCATTATTCATGACATACTTAAATCCTGAATATCTGATATTCAAAGTGGATTACTGTTAAACCCATAATGACAATGTGCTAGTTAAAATTATCATTAAAATAAAATATAGTTTCATCACTAAATATAATTGTGAATATCCAAAACTATTTATCTAAACTATATTTGATAGTTTGATTAACTAAATGCATTAAAAATTGAGGAGATGTTCATGGTTATGGTTTGTCTTTGGTACAATCAGACCTTTATTCATTTATATTTTGAAGAATGTAGTTCTGACCTGAATTTACTGGCTTTATACTACCCATTAACTAATTAAAATACCCACTCAGAGATATCTAACTCAGTTTAGGAAATATGAATGTTTTACTTTTTGGCAAAATAAATATAATCTTTTATACTGTGTTCTTTAATATGTTGACATTACCTATTAATTGGTTTCATTAGTTATAATTAGGGAATGAGTTATTAATATTCATGAATATAGACATATGTAGGTGGTCAGAAGATGATTTTATTGACTGAACTAAATTTTACTTCAACATCATCCACTTGTGGTTATACAGTCTTGGTCAGTAACCCCCGCCCCTTTTACTTCAAAAGAATGAACACTTGCTGTTTTAAATGTCCTAAAATGTATTTAAAGGCATTTAAAAATATTCATTACATAATTTTGGCTTTGCTAAATGAGTAGATTTTACAGTGTAACTTTTTTTATAGTGCTTTAATAGTTTTACATATAAGAATCTCATTTTCAGATGATAGATAGTATAATACAGAGATACAGGGGTGCAAAAATCACTCACCCACTTGGGAGGAAGATGGTAGGTACATATCTAGTGCTGGTGTTGTCTGATATTGAAATAATAATGCAGGTGAACCAAAAAAATTCAACATACATATAGATATAAAATGTTAACAAATAGTACATATGTATACATGATACATTTATGATTATGTACTCACTAGTGGAAAAAAACTGTTAAGACAGCAAATTAGTTTTTTTGGCATATTTGAGACCATAAGTGATGCTGATTTGTTCAACCTTGCTGACTTCTATGCAACCTTATTCATTGCTCATAGTATTACCTTATTTTTATGCTGAAAAATTAATATAGACATCATACAAAAAATACTCATTAATATATAACTTAGTGTCAGAAGTTACAACATATTCAAAGTTATCTAAATCTCTAAAAGAACTAAGATGATAATAAAAAATATTCATAAAAATAATAAAATATGTATATTTATATTTTGTTCTCTTTTAATAGGTTGCATTTCACCAAAACTTTAATTTTCTTGCTCCATTTGAGCCTACCCAGTTCTGCTAATGCTAGATTTTTCAGCTTCTAATTTTTTTTATATTACAGCATCCATCTTTACTGTAGAGATGGTTTGCCTTCAAGGAGATTTATCATTTCTAATCTTTGAATTGCATTTTTGTGAGCAAGTTTGTCTGCCCATTTCTTTTAAACTACAACCAATATTTTGCATTTTTCATCCTCCTCACTCTATTTTTCTTGATGAAGGAAATTCCAATATTTGGAATGTGGATTACCTATTTTAAATCCAGCACCAACCAGCTTTCTAAATGTACTAGCTACTGTCAAGTTATGCAAATCAAAGAAATTGTTATAAAAAAAGTAGATTCTTTGAAGTTATATCAGCGAAATTAAAGAAATGTGTAATAAAAATCAAATATGATCATCTTAAAAATAATTAATAAATAAACTCTACTTATATCAAGTAACATCTGAGAAATGTTCTTCATAATCACATATTGTAATATTACTGGGACATTAGTATAATTATTACATAATAATAGAATCCAGTTTGCATAATGAAAAATTAATAATTTGTTCCTACCTGATAATGAATTCAGTTTTTTGTTGTCATTGATGCCATACTCATGTGATTTTCCAATATGTCTGTCTTACATTTTTATTTTCATGGAAAATGTGCACCATGCAGGAGCCAATTGAAAAAGATGGGGGAATCTGTTAATGCCATCACTCATATTCCATACCTTAGCTAGATCATTACTTTGATTTCAGTGAGTTATTTCCTCAACAGGTGCTTAATGAATTAACCAGTCCAATATACACAATACAGAAGTCACAAATATCAATATTTGAATTGGTGTACAAAATATACCTTCAAACATAAACTACCATGTGTATATAACAAATAGCAATATAGTATGTGTCATAAAAGAAAAATGGGAGAATGTAGTGTAAATTAAAAAATTTTAAGAAAATAAACAAAATGTCAAAAAAACAAGAAATAAATGTAATTAACAAGAAACCCCTATACACTATTAAAAGCTAATGGCCACCACACCATGATTATCAAGCATCTCAGTATCCTTTACAATAGTATAATGATATATAAATTTAATTACATTGATTTTTTTGATTTTTTAATGTTTTGTTTATTTTCCAAAAAAAATTAATTTATGGCTAAGTACTCTGCAATTGCTGAAAAATGTATTATACAAATTATATTATATAATAAATGACATGTAGGTATATAAACATCACAGGGTGGGGTGGGGTACATACCCCCAAGACCCCATCTCAGTCTATCTGTCCTTTAAATTAAATTAAATAAAAATTTATTTTCATAAAGAATAAAAAGGATAATAAAAAATATGAACTATTCAATTATATATATACTCTGCATTTTAACCATTTGTCTAACAATTATTTTATTACATTTTTTGTATGACAATAAATGTTTATCTGAGAACTTGATATCATAAAAAAACATTCTTGCTTTTTATCTGCTACTTAAGCCAGTACATATATAAATCATGAATGTTTTATTTATTTGTTATTGATAAATTGTATATAATTATAATAATTTTTATTAGAGCTATAATGTTATTTCATTCAAAGCCATATAATAATGTACAAACTGAGACTCTAAGATGCTTAAAAATTGCAGAGGCCAAATGATACCCTGACTGTGGCAACTAGAATGTTACTGCTACTACCCCTTTCTGCCATTTATGATAGATATGTCAATGTGCTAGATATTATGCTATTTTTTCTATGGTAGTTGGATATATAAGGTTATAACAGGACTTTTGCTTATATGTATTAAGCATATGATTGTTTATTAATTAACCATGCATTGTTCCTTGGATATATATATAATAATTACTGTAAGTATATGCCTTTTCATATATATTCTATATATTATATATGTGTTTTTATATCTTTTTATTGTATTTATATATTGTGTATTCATTTTTTATATATATTCCTCAGTCTTGCATATATAACTTATAAGTTCATGATATATGTCAAAAAAGGCCATGGAAGAAAAAGTCTATTACTGAATTAAATGGTTATATCCCAATTTCCCTTATTAAATTATTTTTTTATTTTTTTTTTTACATTTTTATATATACATAAATATATATGTAAATATACATATATATACATTAAATATACATATATATTATTTACCCATATATACTACTAAAAGCTGGCGGCCACTTGTGGCTGCAATAAGACCACAATTATCAAGAATCTCTTCAATTATAAAAACCTTAAAAAAATCAAAAAATAATTTAATAGGGAAAACTGGGATATAACTATATACATATTTGTAAATATTATGCAAAATAATGAAATTAACTATAAAGTTAAATAAATTAATGAAAATGTCAAAATATTAAAATTTGATTGAAATACTAAATAGACCTTGGCCTTGGCTTGTCCATATGCCATGGCTTATCTTTGTCTTTTCACTTTCAGTAAATCATTTTTTTATTTTAAAATCTATTCCCGTACAAATATACATATATTTTTTCTGTAAATTAATTAACAATATTAGTATTAGTAATAGTAATAGTAATAAACTATACTAGTAAATATTAAAAATGTTAAATTAACTATGCTAGTATTAGTATTACTATTATTAATATATTAATTATTATCATTGTGATTTAAGTTCTAGATGATTCTAATTGACTTATCAACACTAAATTAAATCTCAGATTTATAATGCTACATGTCATTTAATAAATCTTATATTAATTGTAGATACAAATGTCAGGCAATTTAACTTTAAAATTAAGAGAAGGTTGAAATAGCACTCTGTCTCTGTAATACTAATATGATTGTAAGAGGATTATGATCGTGAAAATGGAAATAATTCTTTTGAGTGCCAAAGTTTTCTAATTATGAATACTATTAGGTCAAAATGAATACTTACATATAAAAATATCATTACAATAAATATATTATAAATTTAAAATTCAGAGTAACGATCAGAAAAATTAAAAAATAATCATAAAAGCCTCCTAAAAAATATTTCAAGGTTCTTGATAGTTTACGTTTGATTATTTAAAACAAACTAGATTTCTTTATATAATATTTGCATAGATACGAAAATAATCACTTGTTGTCCACTACAAACAATCTTAATATTTTAATTCAAATAAAAAGATTTGATTGCTATCATATAACCATAGGTTTGTGGTGCGTAATCCGATTGGTTTGACCGATTTCAAAACTCTGGTTGATGGTGTCGTAACGGATGACTTTCTCGGAATAGAATGAGCAGGTCTCGTCTTGTTCCTAGTCTGGGTCACTAGCCACATCTTTGAATTTGATATCCGCTTTCTCATTCTCTGGTAGACCGATGTGTCCGCAGGGATCCGCATGATGTGTTGAGGTTTTAGATGGCAGTTGAACTGACTAATCACCTGATTGTTGTGATTGTTGTGATACCGTTGTCAACCCAAATCGGATCACACACCAAAAGAAAATTAAAGAGAAAGAATGGAAAGGGAAGAAGAGAGATCAGACGAAAGGAGAGAGAGGGGGAGATGGCCAAAAAGGGAGAGGGAACAGTGACGGGGTCAAGAGCAGGACAGTAGGAGAGGAGATGGTGGAGGTCGCCAGAGCGCCAAGGCATCTAGGAGGCAAGTGTCGCGGTACCTTCCAACCCAATTTTGTGGTGTTAGGTGTAGAGCAAGGGACTGTCTCCAGCATAGAATAAAGAAACTTTATTTATTCTATGGTCTCCAGAGCGGAGTTGGGCGATCGAATCTGCATCTCTCCTACACAAGGAGCGGTGAACGTCGAGAGGATTTAGATTGTTAAAAAGAGTGTCGATGTGAAAGTGACGGTGTTTGTGACAATGATTAAGTTTCTGCTTGGGTCATGTATCTTTTGGTTGTGGCAGAGGCACTTTTAAGGTTGATGAGATTGTCGTTTTGATCTAGGGTGGCGGAAACTCAAGCAAGGATGTCGTCTGCTTTGTTGCCTTTGGGATTGCAATGACTCTGAACAAAGATGAGATCCATTGGAGGGATACGACGCAGGAGATTCCTGATGTTGTTGGTTGGTTCAAGGCGGTACCCCCGTCCGAGGAGCCGAAGCCTCTGCAGATACAGGGCCACCGCCACGGGGTCCGACGTCAGCACCGACAGAGGGGGGAACCCTCAACCCGAACGTGCTCAGACGTGGGCCTAGGTGAGCAAGTCAAACTTGTAGCCAGTGCTCAAAGGTCTCCTCATCATACCCACAGTGAGGGCAATCCGGAGGCACGCCCGCGCCCACGTGGGCTCAGTACGCAGCCAGCAAGCGACTGTCCGCTAATAAGCTGCGCAATCAGCGTCTCTGCGTGGCGAGGTAAGCCCGCCGGCCGGGGCGTGACTGTATACACGAGGCGAGTACGCTCGTGGACCTTCCCTCCGAATGAGAGCCCTAGCCGCCCTAAAAGACACCAAGACAGAGGCCAATGGTCCATCATACTTCCACGGGTAAATGGCGGCCTTCCTGGCTTCTCTGTCCGTGACCTCATTTCCACGAAGACCGTAATAGCTAGGGAGTCCCTGGAAGATCACAGTGCCCTTCACCCGAATCAAGAAAGATCTGACAGCACACATGTTTGGGTTTCAGACAGATGTCCCGCTACCTAGCGCAGCCAAGGCCGACTTACTGTTGGAGAAGATCAGATACCGACTGTCCCAACCCTCGGTCTCAAGCCAGATCTTGTAGGTCGATAGGGTTTGCGATGTTGACTGCTTTGATAGCTAAGAGAGTACTTTGTGAGTCTGTGCATAGGCGGAGTCTGTGGAGGTCTTGAGGGGGGTCATTGACTATAATTGAAGTAAGAGCCTTTTCGATGGCTATCATCTCCGCTCAAAGCTGTGCTGCAGACCTTCCCGCAGAAACGCGTAAGTTTCTGTTGATGTCAAAGCTGAAGTGACTTCCTGAGCCCCCGTCGTTGGTGCTGCCAATTGCGGAGCATACAGTCCAGATGATATGGACAGTTAATGGAAGGTTGTTGAGACGAATAATGGCCTTTTATCTGCGGGTGTCTTGATTGTATTTACTCCTGGACTTGGAGTGAAGATGGAAGGGAATATGATAGAGACCTGAGGGGGTCAGGGTGGGGTGGGAAGGATTCACGTTTGAGAAGATCAATACTTGAGTTCCTAAAAGTGCGGACTACGGCTATCCTGAAGAAGGATTTTCTTGAGATATAGCGCTGAAGGTGATCAGAGTTGTTGTTTTCTCTGATAGTGGGAGAGCAGATGGATTTGGCAGGGTGATCTTCGATACGTTGAAGATTTTTTCACGAAGTTTGATGGCCTTCATTATCGCTGTTTCTTCAATGGAAGGAATCTGTGTTTCATTTCTGACAATGGCGGAAGGGGTGCCAGCACAGCAGCCTGGGATAGCCCGTGTGCCAGAATAGTTGAGGGATTCAACTTTGCTAATGTGAGAAGGAGAAGCTCCGGTGGCCCAGATGGCGGAACCATATGTAGTCATGCTTCTGGCGAAACCACAGTTCTGATTGTGGTAGCTTTAGCTCCCCAGCTTTTAGATGCAATAGCTTTGATCGCGTTGAGTCTGTTCGACATTTTCTTTCTGATAAATTCAACTTGAGGGCCAAAGTTAAACATTCTGTCTAGAGTGACTCCAAGAAATTTGGGAGTTCTTTCAAACGGGAGGGTGATGGTAATGCCATTGCTGTAAGGATGAATGGTAGGCTGAACTCGTGAGATTTCACGAGTTAAATCACAGATTTGGTAGGATTGGGGATAAGTTTCCATTTGGTGCACCAGCTGGAAATTTGTTGGACGGTGCTTTCGACCACTTTGGTAGCTTTTGTGATGTCTTTGCTAGTGAACCAAACTGCAATGTCGTCAGCGTAGAGAGGGATATGGACATCTTTGTGAGCGCGGAAGATCATCCATGAGAAAAGAGAATAACGTAGGAGAGAGATACGCAACCTTGGGGGACCCCTTGGTGAAAATATTTGAGGGAGGAGGGAACGCCGTTATATTTAATGGAAGCATTTCTGTTCGAGAGGAAAGAGGCTATCAATCGAGTGAGGTATAGGGAAGTTCCCATTTCTCTTAGGCGACGGATTATGGCGGAGGAAAGATCCAGAAAAGCTGCAACTGTTCTTTCTCTTCTATCGAAACCGTCTGTGATTGATTGAGCCAGCCAGGCTAGGTGATCTTTGGTTCCGCGAAGGGGACGGAAGCCTGCTTGAGCGGGGTGGAGATGATCTTCAATGTGAGGCTTGAGAAGGCTAGATATAGCACGTTCTGCCAGTTTGGGTATACAGGAAGTAAGGGATACTGGTCTGTAACTGTTTACATTGGTGAGAGGTTTACCAGGTTTGGGTAGAGGGATGATAGAGGCGCTTTTCAAAGAGTTTGAAATTTCGCCGATTTTGATAGAGTGATTAATGAAGTACGTGAGCGTAGTGATGTGGTGATCTTGGAGATTTTTAAGAACGAGGTTGTGGATCTGATCAAGACCACAAGTGGCCAGAGTATTGATAGAAGAGATGAGGTCTGTGATGTTGGAGACAGAGAACGATGGAGAGAAGAAGTTGTTGATGGTTGATTTTGCTGTTAAGTTTTTGGCCTGAATCTCAATGGATGCTCTGTTTTCTTCGAAAAGGCTGTGATTTTTTATCTTGAAGCGTAAGTTTTTGCGAATTCTTCAACAATTTTCGAGCTCCAACTGATCGTTCTGCTTGATCATTTTAATGAGGGGTCAGATGTTGTCTTTGTTAGCAGAAAGACACTCTTCGAAGATTGAGCGTTTGGCTTCATTCATGTTTTGATTGATTTCTTCTGCAAGGTTGGAGTGTTCTTTGTGACGACCTTCTTTTTGAGCTTGGTTCCGAGAGTGGATGAGGACTTTAATTTATTTACTGAGCCAAGGATTAATTTTGCTCCTTTTGGAGGTGAGAGGGAATTTTCACACACTATCGAGGAAATACGGCAGCTTTATGAATGGCTGCTTGGATGGAGAGGAGCAATTTTTTGTTAGAGGCGAAGGAGTCTTCGGGAAGTGGAATGAATGGGAATTTGAGAAGATCTTGGATAAGAGGCCAATTGCCTTTGTGTCAGTTGAAACGAGGGGGGACGGAGACTTTGGGATTGTTGTTGAAGAGAGATGGTTGCTACCTAAGGAATCAGTGGTATGCCAGCAGATGATGTCCCTGATGTTGGCGTGACAGAGCCAGACGTCTGGACTAGAACTGTAGTCGGATGATGAACTGATGAAGGTAGGTTCACCGGTGTTGAGGAGGGTCATGGGGCTGATGTTGAGCCATTTTTCTATGGCGCATTTTGGTTAAGCGTACCTGATGACCAGAGATTGAAATGGGCACTGAAATCGCCTAAGATGATGTTGTTTGAATCTTGTAGGAGAAGGTCTGTTTTGAAAATCGGGTCTTTGTTGTCTTGAGCGCTGTTACAGATAGGGGAGAGTAGACGTTAGCATTGTTGAACATCTGGTCGATAGAGTATGCAACTTACTTTACGATCTGGTCTGTCTTCTGTGCGACGGTAAGATATAGGGGCATAGATAGCTGCTTGACTGTCTGCGCGTGATGTTAGCATTTATCCTTTAATCAATCATTAAGATTGAATTTATTTATAGGTCATGGGTAGGTCGGCATTGTAGGTGTCTGGAATTCTAGGAGTGTTGGCAACAATGTGCTGAGAGTTGACGAACCTCATTCCACCACAAATACCCTCTCCACAAACCATTATGTCTCGGCATCCTTGATTAAGTCGATCTGAAGGAGGGAGGAAGAAATATATATTAGCAGAGGTACTTTTAAAAGCCGAGTCCAAGCTGAGGCCTGGAAGAGTCAGGTAGTAACAGGGGTCCAGACCATCCTCTTTGAGTGTAAGATAGCGAAAGGCCTCGAACTCGTCAGCCAACTGGTAAACACCAAGCTTGAGGCATAACAGCAAGTAGTCCTTGAGAGTCCGGTAGCCTAGAGTATCCCATGCGAGTTTGGTCTGCTCGTAGTCATCAACGCTACACTCCTTCTGGCATAGACTGTCGAAAAATGCCTCCCTCGGAGGTAGTGACTGATTCCCCAGACGAGCGGGGCCTGTGGAGAACTTAGTAGCTGTAGGGGAACACCGCCTTCTGGAGGACAATCTTGGTGAAGTCATCATCACTGGAGAAGAGTAGGCGGGTGAGGGATAGTTGCTTGGGGTGTGAGATTCCGTATCAGGGAGTCAAGTGACGACATCATGAATTGTAGTGAGTCTCGGAAGCCTATCTTCATATTGCGCGTGCGGGAATTCTCATTGTCATCGAATAGAATCATTAAGTCAGCATCCATAGCCATGTATCGCTCCTTTATCTGGGCTATTACTGAGACTTCCTATCTGGCGACATGTCCAAGAGCTTCCGCGCAGATTATGTGAGAGTCATAACCCTGGAAGTTGTGGAAGAAGACGTTGAAAAAGTTGTTCCTCAGTCTAATCTTCCCATTGCACTCTTGGCAAACTGCTCCACGATATTCACCTGAAAATCAAGTGAGAGAAACATATTTGAAAGGGAGATAAAGAGTGAGATTAGAGAGAAATTAACTTACCGGTAAGATGGTCATGTTCACGGACCGACTCTTCAGCACTTCTTACTAGGATCATCCTTGTCGAACTCAATATTACAGATGTAACATCGTTTCCGCATACAGTGCTCTATGATGTTCCCATTAGCCATTACAACCTTCTGATTCTCATGTTCCTGATTCCAGTCAAATACATCTTTAGCGAGCTTTGTAAGAGAAACCATTATGTTGTAGACACAGTCTTGACCTGTGTAAACCTTGTATTGACAGGGAATGGGCAAGGCTTTCATGCGTAGGTGAGATACTAACAGGTAGGAGATGGTGGCTGCCTTGTAGGTTATTCGCTCTGTCACAGTCTTGGATGGGGGCCTGTCTGTATCCATCTCGAGAAAGCTCTCAATATCGGCATAGGGGAGACGTTGGACAGCTTGTCATTTTTCAAACTGGTAAAAATATTAGTCATCAGCTGGGACGATCAGAGTTTCGGGTTGGCCGGTATAGCAGTACTCCCTATGTCTCTCGAGGTATTCCCTCTTCATAAAGGGGTGGAGGCAGCGTTTGCATCCCCTATAAGTCTTGTTCTGGATGATTTGGCTGTATAAGAGACGATTGATGTGGACAACTCCCACATAGTGTGCTGGGTGATCTTTATCGCGCTGGAATATCAAAACATTGATGAGTATTGGCTCTTGATCGTTCTCGCCATAGACCTCCTGGCATGGGTAGCCGCATGCCCTAAAAATGGGGATTCTAATTTTTCTCCTCTCACTCATACTTAAAACAGTCTTCACGTATCCCATTAATAATGTTGACTACTGCTTTCTTGGCTTTCAGTCGGAGTACTATATAGCTCTTCCAGCGTATTTTGGGAATACTGTAGTGTCTAAAGAAACGCATCTCAAACGTCAAACCACTTCATTGATTCGATGACCCAGTTTGATCCATTCAGGATAAATTCCTCTACTGGTCGTATGTGACCTTGATATAAAAAATCAATGAACGTAGAGTTATTCACTTTTTCTGCTGCTAGAGAGAAAAGTTACTACTTGGACTGAAGGATCTCATTCGTATGTGGGTATATCTGGAGAGCTAGAACAGGGTGGACCTTGCATTCAATGCAACCGTTTGTTGTTTCTTCAATCGGGCTCTTTTAGAAAAGAGAAAATCTGGAGGCTGGATAGGAGAATTAGTGGGCTCAAATCGCACATATAGTAGTGAGCAATTAAAAGCCGATGATATACAAGAGCGGTGAACGTTGTCATTGTGATAATATTCCATTGGAGGTATAGTGTCGGGATGGCATGGCTGTCTATGTTTATACAGCTTACTTTTGGTTTTCAGATCAACTGAGCACTGGCCGCATATGAAAGGAGAGCAGTGCTGTGTTGCTGCGGGGGAATCAGAGTTATTTGGAGTAGAGCGGGTTGTTGCAATGAGGTAGAATTTGACTAGTCGGGTGGGTGAATGTGCAAATCTAGAGGCTGGTCGACATCGAGTAGTTCATTGATGAAATGGTCAAGCTCTTGATAGTCATCGTTAGTATATAAAATTTTGAGAGAGAGCTGAGAGACACGACCGTTCAGTAGGAGACATAAGGGCAGAATGAGTTGCAATTAACGCACGCGTTCCTTTTATACTCCTCTTCGTGCCCGTCATTGGCTGACCGTACTTGATTGTGATTGGTCAGAAGGGGGAGGGGAGAGGAGGTGCCTTAGGGGGGAGAGGGTGAACAAGAGATCTACTCTTCAAACTACTTTGATTTGAAGCAGTTTCTGTATGATTAAATCTTTCAGACTTAAATAGGATACCATTTTGCATGGACAAATCATCTTTAAAATGAGCATACTGGTGTACATTTGTCCGGTCTCCCAATTGTACTGCGGCTATGGCTTTTTGTATGTCTAGATCATGGTGTGTTACTTCTTTTATTTACCAAAGGCACTGTGAAAGGACAGCTAGATCTCCGGGAATTGCATGTTCCTAGAGTCTTACTGCAAATGCGCATTTCTTGGAAATATCATTTGTCTAGAGTTAACGGCTTACAGTATCAGCAATCCAGAGATATTTGCAGGAACATACTTTCATTCAAGTAGTATCTCTGAAGAAAAGCCATTTAGACGCTTTTTCGGAGTGTCGTTGATTGACCTTTTGGGGATAGTTTCTAGTGGCTTGTGATTAGTGTGAATTAGGATAGAAGGATGCCCATAGATAAGTTGATCAGACCGGTATGTTTGCGAAGACAATGGCAAACATTTCCCTCTCCATTTCTGCATAGTTTTTCTCAGCGTTTGTTAAAGAAAAGTCTAAATTGTTGGCAAATAGTTTATTGATCAGCAATAATGACGGATCTGGAAATGATAATATAACATATGACTATAGGCAGGTCCGCAGACAATAAATGAAACATAAACATGATACATATATAACATAAAAACAGAACATGAACATACATATACATATAGGTTAATTGCATGTATATATATAGACCAGACACATATAATACCTATTATATAACTGTTTGTTTATAGATTAAAGTATTAATCATGATAAAGTGTTAATTAACTAAAGCATAAGATAGTTACAGTAAATAGTTATTCTTCTACATTTGTTAGCTGACGAGAAACTTAAGCTACTGGTATGAGAGCGGCTCCCAATCTATAATCGCTTGCATCACATTGTATTGTAATAGGACGTAGAGAATTATAATACTGCGAAATCGGAGCTGATGGTACCATTTTCTTGATTCAGTCAAAAGCGTAGGATATGCGTACACATATACGTGACATATATTACGTCATTCTTTCCAGGGTTGTATATATCTTTCCGTATCGAAATTGTCCACTTTGCTTAAAAATTTTGGTTTAACCTCAAATGATTTTCTGTTTAACTTGTTATTTATTTTCCCTAAAAAGTGCGCTTTTATTTCGTTACGTATTGTTAGTTTAATACACTGAGGCTTATGAATAATAAAAGTAGAAACTAGTTAGTATGTACTTTTTATTTTAGCAAAAGCATTTTAGTTGATGCTAAACATTTTAGCATTTGGTATTTTTGGTATGAACAATCTTTTCTATTTTTTTTAGATTATTTAAAAAAAATAGTACCTATACACTATAAAAATATCCGCATTTGGTATTTTTTGTATGAATATTGTTTTACTAGATTATCTTATTCTTTTAAAGTTATAGTGTCTATTATATTTTATCATTGCAAAAATATGTCTGAGTTTACTGAAGTTGAATTTTATAGAGATGAAGATGTAATTGCTACTGAATTGATAGATATTAATAGATTATTAATGATATCTACGATATTATTGACAATTG
>JAYRBW010112647.1:0-17944 GCA_036023295.1 Invenusta paracnida
AATCTGTTCTTCCGTGGATCTAATTTGGCGGAAACTTGCCTGGGTCGGGTGGATTTTCCCCTCTGACTCGATAAGAAAAGTGAGCCTTTCGTTGACAAGGCGTTCCATAAGTTTGTAGACGGCGATGCTGCCCTGGTCGGATTTTATAGCTGGTGAGGGGGCGGAGGAGGGGGTCCGTCCGGCCGTCCTTTTCTGTCCTCGAGATCGTGATAGAAAAGCTTCAAGAAATTGTCATGACTGTGGTAAAGCAATATGTCCCACATATGTCATTTCAAAGTGTCCAAATTGTTAAAACTTTGCTCCTTAGATCATTTATTGCAAGTGTTCAAATTGTTAAAACTTTGTTCCTTAGAATTTTTATTACACTAGACATATTTAGATATACATTTGTTATATATTTTTTAGCAAGAAAACACATTTTTTTGAATTAATTAATTGTTATGACATTATAAATTGAGTATAAATAAAAATGATGGAGATTCAAATCGATTAATTGTCTTGGGGTAGTATACAACCCCACTGGTAAACCATGTTCGTATTATTTTAAACGTTCTAGCATAAAAATTGCGAAAAAAATTGATGATTTTTATAAAAAACTTAAGACAACTAATAGTTAGGAAAAGTCATATAATATTACGCTTTAGACAAAGCAAAGATAAAAATGACAATAAATTTAAATCTCTCTGGGGTAGTGTAACATTCCCTGGTAAACGGAGGGTTAAGAATGTTCAGGGAATGTTCAACGTTCAGAGCAGCGTATGGCGGACGATCGTGGCCAAAACTTTATTCACTATAAAACGAGAAAAAATCACTCATTTAAAGTGAATCTTATTTAATAAAAGGGAATTGCACTCGTGAACAGTGAATTTCAATTATAAAAATTCAATTTCACTCATAAAAAATGAATTTCTCTATTGAATATCTTTCACGAAAAGTGAATTTCAATCATAAAAAGTAGAATTATGAATTAATAGCATTATTTTGCATCAATATTTTAATATTTGTTGAACATTATTTCAATAATATGTAAATAGTTGAGCTTTGCGCTGTTGGCAATCACATTCAAAGCATATTGTTTTAATTTTCACATAGATTTATTATACTTATAGTATTAATTTATTTCAGAATATGTCTAGTCAAGTATACGCATAATACAGTTAATAATTGTTACCTGGTTTACAAGTTGACTATTTAAATATTTAAATTAACCATAGCAATCAATATTTACACAAATAGCTTATTATAAGAGCTTCAATAATATATAACGCAGTTAATATTGTAGTCTGATAATAATCTTTTATTTAACATCAGTAAATTATGCGAAAAGCATTGTTTAAAAAATATTAATTATTCTGAAATCCTGCTTTCCAGAGTCGCAGAGTTGCCAAAATCAATATTTTTTAAATCTAAAATTAATTTATTTTAAATATATTGAAATATTTTGAAACAATTAAAAACAAGATAGTATTATTTACTCATTTTACGCAACACGCAACAATTGTTTGAATATTGTTCATGGTTGTCGGATATCTTGTATCTCAACCAGGTAACTTTAAAGTCGGCATATATACAGACTCAGTGAAGCCTACGTTCACTATTATTCTCCAAAGTCAGACCGCGTCTTGAGTAACAGAAAACTGTTACACATTAAGAAGTAGACAATGAAGTTTTAGTGTAATTATAATATTTCTAGATTAAGCTAATCCATATGAAATGTTTCGATGTTTACGTCAAGGTTTAAATTCAATTCCACTCTATTGCCATTCCCCACACTGCAAAACATTCGAAGAGTATAGCAACTAGGGAAATCTATATATATTATAATTATATATATTTCCCTGATAGCAAAACATATTTAACACGATGGAATGAGCAAATATTGGTAAGGAAGAAAATGTTCTTTAGAAATTTCATGCAGTCATTTTCCGTCGAAACTCCTAACATGTTGTGCGTCTCATTCTTAGTGACATATTTTGGTCAAAGTGTTGCCTCTGATTATTTTTTTTCCAATGTTGCAAACATTGTATTAAAGGGTCCTGTAAGAAAGTGGACTCTTCCAGGCGAAATTAGATCAATTTATTGGATTTGTGGATCGCCTTATAGAATTGAAGAATGATTGCCATAATGTTGCAGATGTTGCCATAATATGTCGCAACGTTACGATTTTGTCCAGTAACGATTTTGAACTATTTCCAAAAGATTTCGTTCAGATCATAGACTTCTAGATAAACTACCTAGATCTGTTCATGGTTCAGATTTCTCAATATTCATAATTCTTCCTATTTGTTTCAAATTTCTGATTTGTGTATGTCACACAAACTACGCACGGGTGGCAATCCCGTGTGACATTAATTCTAGCATAATCTTTGAGCTAAAGATATGCGACAATTTTGTAAATGATTATATTGGTTATTTTTAACAGTATTAAATTGGTAAAAAATGTTTATAAGATTCCTCTGTTTTTGTGCAAATTGCGACAACAAGAAGTTTCAACACTATATCGTTACCTACCTGAACATATTCCGTATATCTTCTACAGTTTATAGCATACCATCAGAATATTTTCTTCTTGAAGGCTGATGGAAACGAAACTACTAAAGTTTTACTAGTACTATTTAACAATTTAATAGTGATAGTGGTAGTATCCACGGTTTTATATTTGATAAAAATTGGCTGTTTTTCTATATATCAGAGTTCTGTTATACTCAAGATAGTCTGGTTAGTAAAGTGAGCAGGCCCTAGAGTTGGTACGTGCCGACTGGTTGATTATGAGATACAAGGTGTCCAACAATCATGAACAATATTTAGAATGAATGTTGTTCGTGATCTGTGAAATTCCAAGAGAATTCAAGTTGTATCGTAATTCTATCATATTGTCAAAACATTAATTTTTGATACTTAATATATTAACTGTATAATATTACAAAATATAATTCACCGTACGTAGAGTATATGTATGACACAACTTTTCTATCTTCACACATATTTATATAATTGGAGGTAATTTAACAAATTGTTTATAACTTTAGTTGATATAAATCCAACGATTTTTAAAATTTTATTATTTAGTTTTATGTGTACTTAAAAAATATATTTCTATGGTAATTTTTTAAATTACTCAAAAAAATTAAACAGCTTTTATACAACTTTAGTAAATTTTTGGTAAAAACATGAATAAAACTGGTCATTAAAGGAAATGTAAAGCACAAAATATTATACATTTGTTTTTTAATAAAAGGAAATCCTACTGCATGCAATATTATACTTATACCTAACAAATTCAGTGGTTATGTAAAAAATTTTTACCACATAATGATTACTCATTTTACCCTACAAAAATATAATTCTTCTTCAATTTTATAAATTAAATATATTAATTTTAGTTAGTTATTTTCAAAGATTACATAATTATTATTATACTAAAAGAATAGATTATTAATAATTTCTAGTTATATTACTTAATGATAGAAACATAATGAGTTTTCATTTTAGGAAAAAATCGATATTAGTTAATAGGCATAAAATGGCTTAAATTTACAAATTTGAAAAGTGAACAATAAAGATCTTAAAATTCAACATAAAATACTATTTGGAGTCGTATATGGTACACCATTTCAATAAACAAAATGTGACAATTTATTTTCTACCATAAAAATCAAAAACATGACTTTAGTATATAGTGTTTATATTGAGATAAATTAACAAGACATTTAACTAAAAATGTACTTTCCATATTTATATGTACATGTGCACTATATGTCAATATTATAGCGATAATAAAAATTGAATTACTCAAGGAATTCTTTAAATATCTCCTCCACTAATTATTGATTTTTTTTAAACACCATATAATTAGAGTTAATTTCACACGTAGCATGTGAGCTTGCATATGTATATACACGTGTATATATCACGCTATAAATATATCTTTAGGATGGTTAATTCTAATTTTGCAATTTTTGGATATATCAATATAATATACTTTTTAAATATCGATAAAAATATTCTATACAATAAATATATAGTATATGTACACAACCATGATATAAAACAATTGTTGATATCATCTACCTTCTATCGAAAATTTAAAGAAGCTACTAAATCTTTTATATTAATTATGCTGAATACTTGATAGATATCGTATGTATTGAAGTTAAGTGTTTTAATGATTTGATATAATTTAAAAAATGTGACATGATATTAATTTATTCTATCATGATCATACTAATTAACGTATACACCTCAATAGCCCCTTTTAAGTACATATGGTTATCTGATTTAGCAAATAGTGAGTGCTACAATTCAATTTAAATGAAAGTTACTGGTTATGATATAGATTACGTTTAATTTGTACTAGAACTTCAAAAATTCTTATTATTTTAGTTATATCGAGAAAGGCAATATTCATTGAAATATGAAAATAATAATTTTTCGGTGTAACTGCATAAATAATATTAATTTATTAAAATTCTTAATTTTACTTAACACTTTAAAATTCACAAATATAAAGCACCTGTTTGAAATATTAAAATTTTTAGAACTATGTATATGAAGTGAATTAAAATATTGTCTATCAGAATGTCTATGAAATTTAATGAATACAATATACGCACATATTAAAATAGGCTCTGTAAAACAATTTTATATACTAACTTTGTTATTGATTAATTGAATAAATATTATAAAATGTCATAACTATTATTTGTTGGGTACTTTGTATTTTTTTTGCAGGACATTTATTACATTTATTTATGTTGTTGCTGGGTGCTACAATTCTCCAGAAAATAATTATTACATTTATAAAGATTAGCATGAATAACCATACACATATATAATATGGACTTATGACTAGATGACTAATTTTATATTAAGCAGTATATTTTAAGGCTTATAAACATTAGTAGAAAAAAAATCATACGGAATATATTTATTTGCAAAACATATAATGAATACATATTAACAATGGTCAATTACAATAGAGTAACTGGATGGAAAAGCAAATTTTATACAAATCCATATACAAAATGCATCATAATTTATAAAAACATCGTTCAGCATGATAATTTTCAATACTTGGCTTTCTTTAAAATATTGGGACGCCAGTTCAGTGGATGAGATTCCTCGGTCTACAATGAAGTAATCATAATACGTAAATTGCATTATGAGGTGTAGTATTTAAAAATAGCAAAATAAATAAATCAACACAAGTATTAAAACACAAATAAATTATTATACTTTTCGTATTTCTACTTAAAATTTAGAAGTAGTACATTAACAATTATTTAATCATATTATATTAGTAAAAAAGAATACATGCATTTTTTCTAAATCATTGATACTGAAACGATAGACATCATTGAATTAACTTTTCTAGCCATACTTGTTTACAATACGTTGATTATTATAGTTTACGTTACAATTTTTTCCAGGATAATACATCGAATAGTTTAAAATATTTTTCCTATTAATAGACCTATTCCTATAATAATATTAAATATCAAAAGTGCAATAAACGTGAAAAAGAAAAAACAAACGTAAACAGCACAGATGTCAAATCAGCATGGCAAACTATGGTTCAATCAAAAAGTAGTCGAACGATTTAAAAGTATACTTAGATTTAACACTCAGACAAAAATAATACAAATAACAAGATATATAATAACAATTAGTTTTTAATTAATTATAAATAACGTATTTAGAACTGCTGCGCTACCCAGTATAACAAATTATAGAGTGTGTATATCGCACTCACAGCGGTATCATCCTCCTTGTAGATCTTGATGGTCTTGTCAGCCTCCGCAGTCACTAGTCGGGATCCACTACGATCAAAGCAAAGAGCGAAGATGCCCGCCTCTGAGTCTATGCTACCCGGCTGGGGGGTCGTCTGAATTCGTTGGAAGTTGTAAGCTGACTTCCAGTCCCAAAAGTGCACTGAACCATTGTCGGCTGCGTGCAGGAGACGATAAATAAAAAAAAACAAGATAAAAATAGATATTACATTTTGTAGACTATACAAAAAATTTACACACATCTAAAATTATGATTTTTAAATATAACAAAAAAACGCGGGAATTTAAAATTTTCTCAAACATTGCCTATTAGTGTTTATATAAATTATTAAGGAACCAAATATAATCCCAAATATAACATTAATTAATATAGATAATTAATTAGTATATTTATGTATTCTTATGAATTAAATAACTTCGAATGTTAATTGTTAGAATTTAAAACTATATATTAATTCTCAGTAAAAAAACCTAAAGCGAAGCCAATTTATTAGTATAATTATACACTACACAATAGGTACACAACACAACACAACACAGAACTTATATCTTTGAATGATGCCTTTAATACATTAACGAGCTTTTGAAACAACTCTGAAATATTGTAATGTCATTACGTCATAATATGATATGTTAAATACCATTTTATATAATGTACATTATATATACCGAACTTGTGTAAACTAAAATAGTATAGAGGATATAATCGTTTAAAGTCATAATATGAATGATTTGCAGAGATAAACAAATTTTTACATTATAATATAGGTATTCCAAATTAAACTTTGAATGATTGATCAGGAATGAATAATTGATTGTAATTCTAAAAACGTTTTATTTTATGTTTTAAATGTTTTTACGTTTAAAATTATAATTCTTAAAAATTAAATTTGAGAGAAATAATTCCAATAATTTCACAACATTTTAGCACTTAAAGACGGTAATACATTAATTAGTCATAATTTGCATCAGCGAAAAAGTTTTTATTTATTTATTTGTTAAATAAAATATATAAAACTTTATTTAGCATTTAGAAATAGCATTTTTACTGATATCTGATTAAAGAAAACATAAAACAGTAGGTGTGGTATTCAATGTTGTTACGTTAAAACCCCACAGAAAGAATTTTGCTATACAAAGTACATCTCTTCTTACCTACCACATAAATAGGAAAATAGTGCATACTAAATGCTTTAATTTGATTCATTTGGAGGTAAGTCCTGTCTTTTATTAGAAAAATATATTACATATACTGGATATTAAATAATGTATGTAACGGATACGATGTGATGATGTTGTGGTGATGATGTCATTCATTTTGGAAAATACCAGCTAACATTTTATGAAAATCAAAAAACAAAATTCAACAATGTAGTATTTATATAATATTTAAAAGTATTGACTATTTCATCCCAAACATATTACACTAAAGAGGTTTACTACTTGATCACACAAAATAGTAAACAAAACTAGATTAATCTGCGCAAACAAGATTATTGTTATCAGTGTTAAACAAGACACGTACCCATTATAATATATCAACCTGAGTAAATATAAATGCATCACTGATACCTAGGTCACATTAAATGTGAATCTAAAAAATCTATATTGAGGAAGTTAGAAAATGGTGCGGTATAACTTTTTCAGTAGGTATATCCTATTATAACATATTATATGGAAGGCATAGTTTTCAGACACAGTACAGACACACGTGGAAAATTTATTATATTGGGTTAAAAACTTATAAGATAGCACGCCGAGATAAACACTATAGCTTTGTGCATAACAAATAACAGTGAGTAATAAACTTTAAAATACCAATATACTGTAAACTGACGATTTCAGAAAATATTATTTTTAACGGCATTAGAGTAATAGACTACAGATTTATGACGTTTAACAATTAGAAACAAAAAACATTTTCTTTAAAATTAAATATTCATTAGTAAAACCACTGAAAATACTTTTGTAAATATCATTTATAAATAACTCTTTTAGTCTTTTAGAAGATTTTCAAAAAGTATTTGTAACACATACCATCATTATTATTATAATAAACAGTGATGTTATTTTTTAATTTAAACGTCGTTTTAGATTTTTTTTACAAAAAGCAATAACTAAGTTATAAATACAATTTTAGTATTATGTATACTTAAACTCTAGTTATCATATAAATGCCTCGAAAGAAACTACGAAGGAACATTTCTTTTAAATGTTTCAAACTAGTTTATTCGTTCTCTAATTTTCGAATAAGTCCTGAACGAATTTAAACTTTACATTAATTAAAAATTGAAGTAGGGATATTCTATGAAAAATGTAAATGTTTGTAAAGCTTAACTTTTTATTGAAACTATTTATTACATAGTAATTAATAATAAGAAGAAAATCTCAATTATAACATAATCTTATTCCACAGATTTATTTCTCAAATATACACACGCGTGCAGATTAATTGGTCAGCTATAATATTCTTATAAAAGGATTGGCGAATGCGAAGTAAAACGTGTTTATGCTAATTTGACCAATAATTTTATATTATATTATCATATTACATTCTTGATTTACAATGTATATGGTACGTACATTCGTGTAAATATTTATGTAAAATAACCAAAACTTTTTGGTCTGCACTTAATCAATCAATTAATTTAACAATTAATCTTCACGCGTGTGTACTCCTGCTTTTTATATCTGTTTTAGAAGTATAACAATTTAAGTTTAGCAAAATTAAATTATAGTATTGTCATAACAATAATGATTAGCAATTTTAAAACAATACCTTATTATCATAAATTATACTTTAAAAGTTACAAAACGAATTTTAAAATAACAACAACCGTCACATGACTGTGTACAGTTAGATTTCTCGAAACTACAAATTATTGTGATTAAAGAACACTGGTAAGTTGACAAAAAATGTGAGTAGACGGACCTCCGCTAACAACGACATTGTCCTCATTCATAGCAATGGCATTGACAATAGCACTGTGTCCGGTCATGTTCTGTTGGAAGAGACCATCCGGAAGTTTCCACTGTTTAATGTTGTCTGGCGAAGCCGAGACAAATGCGTTTCTGCAATGGAGGGCGATTGGAGAAAACAAAGAATTTACTAACTTGATTAGCTTTGGCTATAAATTAAATTACCAAATGACGAAAACCTAAAAGCAAAGATTACATCGTTTTTCATCACTTTACTATATTATAACTAAATAATTTTACTTTTAGATTTAGATATGTATGTTTGTCAATTAAAGAATCACGACAGTCTAATAATCAAACATTTTAAAATAAACATTTCTTCAGCATTAATTATCAACCAGAGAAATATATAAAAATTACTCAACGAAATATCAACGATACTTGCACTATAAAATATAGCATATTTATAGATATGCAGTGGAATTTATTCTAATATATATATATATTTATGAAATAAACTTGCAGTTTATTATAAAATTAAGATTTTATATACATAATATACTTTTTGAGTCATTAATTCTACATTTAAGCTAATAATTAATTTTAAACGTTTTAAGTACTGATTAATTAATACGAAAGAAAATTATATTAGTTTTAAGCAACATTACATAATAACGTCCAAACAAATCCCTCAACATTTAAATATAATATAACGATCATGATTCTACACGAAATAGATTATGTACTCTAAAATTCTCTTCGTTGATTATCTTCCAAAATATATAGAGTACTATATACAGAATAAACAGTGAAATGAATTCAGATGTCCACTTACAGTGTGGGATGGAGAGCTAGTGCTCGAACACTCTTTTTGTGGTTGGTGAGACAGGCCATAGTCTTTCCTGCAGCCAGATCCCATAGTCGGATTGTTGAGTCATGAGATCCTGTAATCACCTGAAGAATTAAAAAACACTTGAAGTAGATACTCTAATTCTATCAAAGTTATGCTGATAACCGTTGAGAAAATAATTAAAAAGCTCTAAATTATTTTATAGGGATTTATGAAAAAGTTACGCGCAAATTAAATAGTTTCCCACAGAACATTGTAATAAACAGGATAAATATATTGTATTTAGTGAAGAAAACATTATTGGGCCATTCTCTTTTTAACGTTTAACTAATTAAACTATCATTCTATGTACGAATCTCAGGAGATAGCAATACATATTTATATCATCTTGCTATCCAATAAGAATATGGCTCACTTTGACAACTAGACTGTTTTAAGAATATATCATTATATTTTTATTAATATGTATAACAAATTGAGAGTTTCTTCGCAAACAAATAAATATAAAATATTGACATATTTTCATAATTTATTTTTATCTATTCGTAATTTGTAAACTAAATATTTTTAAAGATAAAATGAGTAGATTCCAAGTATTGCAAAATTTGAATAAAATGTGCTACAAAATATTATAAGTGTGCAGTGATAATACATATTTTGTTAATAAAAAAACATTTTGTTAAATTTTATGACGCTGTGATTAATGTATCATTCAATATATGCCATAGATTTATAGTTTTATTAAAGAGGTTTAATGGGTAATTTATTGAAATACTTTAGAGGTTTTCAGAAGCACTATATGAAAATAAAATGTCTGATAATATATATTATATATATATTATATATATATATGAATATATATATGAATATATAATATATATTATATGAACAGTGCAATTATAAATATTATACTATAACATAAAAACTATCAAAACAATAAAATTAAGACCATTTCGAATGTTACAACCGTACTTTTGATTCGCTATATCTTATATTATCGAAGTAAAACTATATAATAATAAAAGAAATACATGCAATAAATTCCTAGAATATGGGAATTGTTATTCCCATAAATAATCCCAAATAATCCCATAAATTCCCACAATATTAACAATTGTATGCTAATAAAAACAATGCACAAGTTATTCCATTCTAGAAGCAATTTGGCCGTTAGAAGGACGTTTCGCCTTAAAATGCTATCAATTGTAATAACTTTCATATGATATAATTATACAATAATTAAATGTAACACAGCCATTTTTGTTTTTAATAACGCAATTCTAGTTTATAAATATTTCTTGAAATATACAATAATATTTGTCATATGAAGTACCTATCCATAAAATTTCCCTAATTATATCATCAGAGAGGTTTAATGAGTATGTCATTGAGATACTTAGGTTCGAAAAGCATTATTATGAATATAATATCTTATAGAAAAAGATTTTTATTTACCATATATATAGTAAAATAAAACAAAATTATGTGTAAATAAAGTTTTAAGGTTAATAAATGGTTATACTGCTAAATTTTATCAATGGGTTTCTATAAATAATCCAGGAGTACTTTTAAAATACAAACGCGTGTTTCATGATAGATAAAAATAACAAAATTACATACAAACTTGACCACAATATATCGATTTTACATAGTTTAAAAAAGCCAACAAGTATTGATTTTGAAATCGATTCTTTTTTACAAGGATGCATAGGTATTTAACATTTTTAAAGCATTTGGAAGAAACACATGCACCAAGTAGAGTATTTGATAGCAATACAAGATCAATCTCTATTGCCGAAGAGTCACAGGACAATAAAAATGAATTTAAACATTCTTAAAAATTTAATTGTCTTATTAACATTATAGAAAATACCATTAAAATAAACAGATTGTATGAACAAATATATTTATTAAACTCTAAATAGGCCTCTTAGATACTGATTTTCGTTTCATACTATTATTTAAGCGTAGTCGGCGCTTTACAGTAAATTCCAATATTCGTACAGTGCCACTTGATTAACACATTCTTTGATTTGGTATGCCTACAGTTAGAGTGATGAAAGAAAGCTTTTAAGAGTAAGCTACATTAACATATAAAGCGAAAGTCTTTGTGATATGAGTAAATTGAGATTAACAGAATATATATATATTTCTACTTATATTACAAAATAATTAGAAGATAATAAATCTATAGAGGTAAAATGTAACAGCATCTAACGATTGTGAAATTATTATATTTTCAGGTGTAACTTGACCAATAAAATTGATAAGGATTGAATTACTCTGTCCAATTCATCCACTTTTGAATCACACTGTTAGTGTTACTCCATTCCATCAATTACCCTGCTCGACTAGTTATAATATTATATGTATAGCAATATAAAAAGTCATTATATCAAAGAACTACATAATATGTACAACAACAAATTCTAAAACAAATAGAAAGCTGTATTTGAAGTGATAGGCATCAACACGTTACATTATGTATATATAATGTAAAACAATCCATATGCAATGACGCAGTTCGAATGTCAGAGTATACTAACCCTCAAGTAATATAATGGGAATCGAGAAATATTTATTTTATTATGATACAAACTGGTTACAAGTATTTGTGTATAACGAATGTTATAAATGCTTACTATATATAAGAAGGTATATTGTATGTATTATATTGACAAATGTACACCGGTTTAAAATAACAAGCAGTTTTTGCTAATGTGAAAAATATTAGAACGTATGACAATTTTTTCAAGTAATCATGTAGAGATAGATTTATAAAACGTGCTAAACAAATACAAAGTTAAATTTTATAGGGATCAGATAACTTCTCAGTTTAGTATGTAGCTCCTTATTTAAGTTAGCCATGTAATATCACCGACAAACTTACTACATTAGATTTGTAATACAGGGGACGTCCATTTTAAAAACATACAGCAATATGCGAAAAATTAGCAGGATAAAAATACTGAGGACATATTTGAAAATCTGCAATTTTAGACCAAATTAGCACATACCTGGAGAAAAAAGACTTTTTCAAAGTAAAGCAAGCATTTTAATATAAATAAGCAATCTCGTCAACTTTATTATAACCGCCAACAACAGAGTGACTAAACTGTATTAAATTAGAATTCATTATTTGTTTTTCAAAACTGTACATGGATCAATTTACGACAACCACTAAAATCTGAATAAAGTTTGCATGTTAATGACGATAAGCTTAATGTATAACCCATTGAAGGTATTCAAACAGAACATACAAGAAAATTATCTTGAAATTTGTGACTGGCCAAATGTTAATTAGCATTTTCACTGTAAGCCACTATACGTACGAAAGACTTCTTACCTTCAACGTATAATTTTAGTATTTACTAACAAGCTACATCTCTACATATATTATGTATCTACATTATGTCTTTATGCAAACTAGTTAAATGACTTGCTGATATGTCCAATTTTGTGTAGTGAACGAACTATACAGTTTGTACCTATATTTGCGTCACTCAGATATTTCTCTCCGGTACCCAATACAAAACCAAAACAAAGTTAGCCAGTCAGCTGCCTATGTGTGGACATGTCTCAAGTAAGATTGTATTTCGCCTCGACCGCAAGGAACATGTGAAACCTAAAACTGAAAATATTATACATGAATGCAATAATTTATGCACACAGTCCAGTACCAACCAAGAATATCTACTATACTTTATCTGTGACAGAATAACTTTCGATTGTTTGTTAACAGGATGACACGACCTCGACCCAAATAATTATATATTCCACTAATTATTGAATGGATTTTGTTACTGATAAATTGGTGGACACGTTTTATACATCGCTGAAAGCAGATATACAGCACAGCGTAATAATTAGATTCCAATAAAACCCATATAGATACTGTCCAGCAAAATAGAAAGTGATTTGGGACTTAATTATACATATTAATTAGAGGAAACCGGAACTCAGCAAAGACACATTACATGTAAAAAAATCACCTTGAGACAAATCGAATGTCTCGATGATGTAAGAGAACAGTACAGGCGTGACTATTAATTAGTCTATAAATATACAGTGAAATACAACGGTATATGGGAAGAGACGTTATTATCAAGAAAACTCCAATATACTGCGCAAAACACCGTAGAAAGCAGGAACACCCCAGAATAAGAATTTGGTGCAAACTTCACCAACAGAGTGCTTTAGACAAAGTATATGGATACAAAGCGCCAATCAAGTTATTCGACAGGAACCTGCCTCCTCAAATGCAAGATCAAGTTTCTAGAGAATCATAGAGAGAGAGAGAGAGAGAGAGAGAGAGCATGTTTATCTACATTGCGCAGCTGTAGATGTAAGCTAGTGTGTGTGTCGAATTATGTATGCAAGCGAGCATGGTGGCATACAATGGACTGAATCCAAGTTAGACTGCACCCCGACAGGATGTAAGAGTATATAAGACGAAGTGATTGGCGAAAATGTGTATTTTTCGAGGTAGTGCTAGATGCAGCTAGCTAAGTTTGTAGATTTGGTGGAGCACTCTGATATCTACAATATCCAGCATCGACTTTGTGAGGTGGTGTAGGACGTGGAGTTAACCCACTGCATACCTACTATCATTTCACACTGAGAGTATGCTTACCAAATACGTCTATACTTACAGATGAAATAGCTGAACTCAACTTGCCTATTTATGAAAATCATTTTAATACGGTAAGTCAACCTTCTGTATTTTATCCTTAATATCTAGGTTCTGACCATGAGTTCAACTAATCAACCACCTTTCGTGCGAAATAAGGAGCCCTTCATGAGGTTGAGAATTTCTCCCATTTTTGTGCTCAACATGAATGGAATGTCATGGAGTTGCTCTTTATTTCCACAAAGGTCTAAACGCCTTGCCTCCACGACAAATTAAACAGTAAGTGCAACCAACTAATCTATACCTTTCAGTATCTGTATCATCAAATTTTAAATTACAAGTTTACTGAACGGTTTACCATAAACTGTATACTTTATGTTTAATATTTCAAAAAAGTATATATGAGCTAAATCACCATTTTATACAAGTTATAGTTTTATTAAAACGTACTATCAATATTAATCATTTCAAATAAGAACGTCAAAATACGTCTAATATAACCTAAAGCACTATAAGTTAAATAGCCAAGAAGAATAAACATACAATTTGTCAACAAACCTGTTTGCCAATACGATTAATAAATATATTCTTCAAAGGTACCAAACATCTCGTTTGTTAGCATAATATGTGATGCATTATAAAAAATTGTGTATCACCAAAATTGAGTAAGACCTAAACGTAATATGTACATACACACAAATAAAATATATGTGAACTAAACATAAATTACGATTTCAGTGCAAAGCGTATGATTAAATATTGTTTAGGTAAATCATGTACACTTAATGTAAACTAAAGATTTAGATTTTAACTAAAATATTACAAACGAACTATAAAATATACCTAAAAAACGATTTAACAAATATTTTCGACGAAAATATAACAAATAGCTATGTTTCAATCTGTATTTCGAAAATAATTGAACCCTAATTACTTGTGTAGGATGGATATAGACAAAATATTATAAAGCAAATATAAGAATGATATGACGTGGACTATGTTATAGCATACTAGATTACCAATAAAGTGAAAACACAAGATATTGAATCGGGTATGTAGGGGGTTAAACAGATTGGTAGATACATATACATATATGTATATATAACAATTGCAATGTAGGTACCAAGTATTAATTCTAAGTAGCTATATATAAAGCCTAAATAAAGCTGTATAAGCGAATTCGGGTAAAGGTATACATAATATAATGCATGAACGTTTAACCGTATCACCATGGTTATAATATTATTCAGTAGTCAAGAATTCATTATATCCTGTGTTATATACGCGGCTTCGAATAAGAACAAACTTGATATAATGTAGTCATACATGGTGTACAAATAGGACCACCTCATTTACATTAGACTGAATTTGTAGTGGATATACCTTGTAATAATTCAAGATTAAATACATTATACATATTATTTCGTAAAAAACTAGACCTACCACTCTAGTGTTATACTGTTTCAATAAACGGTGGAATATATTTATACGGACATCTGCAGGGTCCAATTCATATGGTTAAATAGATGCAATAAACGAGTCAGTATAATATAGGTGTACTAACATCTATTATTGTGAAGCATAAGTAACATTATAACAAAAATACTGATAACCTTATTTGGTTGTTTTCAAAGGTCTCCTAGATTCAGGATAGTATCGCAAACAACGCTATATACAATATATAGTCGTGGCAGATTGCTTAATGATACCATGTTAACCATAATTATATGATTATACAATATGATAATAAACATACAAATATAGACATTACACAAGAAACGCATTCAAAACAATAGATACATCATACATGTTTATAAGTGTGCAACGATATTAATAAAAATTGTATTAAATATTTATATATATGTATTATAAAATTTAATAGGAAAATAATAAGTATTATTATTAAAAACAACATTGATACAATAACAACGATTTCAACATGTAATCTAATTAGAAAAACATAAAATATTGAAAATAATTTTTAAATGTACTAAAGCAAAATATAAACACACCATTTAAATATGTATATAAGACAAAACAATATTATATGTGAATGCCAACAAACAAATAAAATAGACACAAGCGCAAAGAATAAAAAATAGGGTAAGTACTCGTCATAGAATACACATAAATGGAAAAAGTACATAATATGTATTAAATACTATAATTGAAATTATAATGAAACAATTAATGAAGGCAGACAAATTTATCGATACAATTACACTTAAATATAATCGTATTAGTGATAACTTGATATTACAATGCAGTTTAACATATATAGAGGCATCCCACAATGAGGAATACAACAAAGTTTTAATCAGAAATATATAAAGAATTTCTCTCTGTTATTAGTTACCTTAAAATTTACAATTATGTAGCATTATATTATTTCACAAACAAATAAACATATCAACACAAAAAACGAAATATGTATATACACAACTTTATGTTTTCATATATATATGCAAGTGTATTAAAAAAATATAAACATTAGTAATACATGATACTTTCATAATATTAATAAGTAAAATAATTAGTATAAATAATCGTGAATATTTAAAATTAAGAAAACATGCTAATTGATATTACATTAGTTTATTAAAACATAATTTATATTGACTCATATATATTTCTGAGAATTTCAAATAAATATTTCGAAATAAAATTATATTTTAGAGTGTTTGTCATAAAATGAAGTATATGTATATGTAGTTCTAAATGTTACGAAAATATATTTGTTGTTTTTAATTCTACATTTTAAATATTATTATTTCTATTATATTATAAATTTTAACTTGATTAGTGGAGACACAACTACCCTTTAATAAGCAAAGAATACCGATCTTATTTTGATATTGTTCATTAGGTTCAAAATAGAACTTAGTTTAATTAAATTACTAACTATTTCCTATTAATCAACACATTTTCAGAAAAACAGATGGCCCAAACTACCCTTCAATAAGCAATGAACACCGGTCTTATTTTGACATTGTTCATTAAGTTTAAAATAGAACTTAGTTTAATTAAATTACTGACTATTTCATATAATTAACACATTTTCATAAAATCAACACATTTTCATAAAATCAGATGGTCCGATATGTATTGCATACAACACATAATATAAATATATTATACGTCGACAATATTTGAATTTCAAATAAATCTAAATGTGAAAATAAAATATAGCTGTAATCGCCCAGAATCTGGGAATGACTAACAACATTTTACTAGAATAAGACCAAACAAATTGTGGTGTAGAACTATTTAAACAAAAGAAGCGAAAAACCTCTACAACTCACCTGAGGATCACATTCACGACACTTGACTGATGCGACTGTATTCGAATGTCCAGTTAGTACGTGAATATTCACTTTGGTGCGCATGTCCCAGACACGGGCAGTAGCATCTCGGCCACAGGTCACCAGAACATCAATCGTTGGGTGCAGATCGATACCGTACACCGCGGACATGTGACCATGGTAGTGTCGAACAACCTATATTTCAAATGACTTTTATTATGTACGATACTACTTATAAATTATTAAGTAGTATGTTATATATATATTAAATATTATGTGGGAAGAAATATGTACATAATAAGATTAAGAAATACCCTTATTTTTATGCTTGTGTTTAAAAGTTGCCTTTTTATGGTTTTAGACGGATTGAAAAGTATCACTTTTCTTTACACTCTTTACTTTTCTATCGAGGCAAAATACTTTTCTATACACTTTTTACTTTTCTGTACACTTT
>JAYRBW010112658.1:0-17943 GCA_036023295.1 Invenusta paracnida
AACTGGGTGAAGAGTGGAAGAGTAGAAAAGAAAGCAAGAGGAGGGATACAGCCTGGAGTAAAGAAGTTGGAGGAACACCATATCAATGCTATTATATCATGGTTAGAAGACAATTGTCAAATAACGTTGCACGAAATGACGAGGTCCCTTGAAGTACAATTCGGTATTAATGTCTCGCAACAGACAACAGCAAGAGCACTGGATGGCAGACTTTTTACTGTCAAAAAAGTTCATTTTGAGCCAGAAACAATGAACAATGATGCAAATAAATTAAAAAGAAGGGAATACACCACCAAAATACTGGAAGAAATTGGAGCAAATAAATTTATCGCTTATATTGATGAAAGTAATGTAAATTTATTTTTGCGCAGAACACAAGGCCGGGCACTACGTGGTCAGCGGGCAACCACAAAGCTACCATCTTCTCGTGGTGCAAATATCCACATGGTTGCCGCACTAACCCAGGCTGGTGTAATGAATTTTACACGGCAACGAGGAAGCTTTCGCCATCCTCAGTTTAATCAATGGCTACACAACTTGTTACAGTCTATTGTAGGCAACGGAACCGCTACAAATGACATAGTTGTTGTACTTGATAATGCTCCATGCCACGCAAGAGCTGAAGAAATCATCAACCAGTTTGATGGAGCGAAGTTGATAAGGTTAGCTCCATATTCTCCTATGCTGAATCCAATTGAAAACGCTTGGAGCACTATCAAAGCCCAAATTAAACAACTGGAATCTCAAAGATTCCGACAACTTTTAGCTGGAGACCCTGAACAGGTTTTGACGAAGACTGAATGGAGAATACGCTTTGTTGAAACAATGATTGACGACTCCAAGAACGTTGTGAGCAATTTGATGTGCCTTCATTTTGTCAACCATTCCTACTCATTTTTTGCTAGAGCGATGAACCTGGAAAACATGCCTGTTGGTAATTAATGTTCTATATAAATTAGATTTTCTGTATCAGCCACTTAAAAATGTAATTAGTCCATTGGTTCATATTGTTCCTGCTCCACCACTTTTAATGTTTATTTTATGAATGTTTACTGATATCTTCGCCATTTGTACTTTTTGCGAATTATAACTTACATGATTCTTCTATTTCACCAAATATACACTTTATATTTGTATAAACTATACTTATTACTAATGGAGTACTTTTATTATTTCATTGTTAGTAAATATTTGGCCTTTATAGAGACATTAATAATAATGCGCATTATAATTCATATGCGGCGGTTAGGTTTACTTAAATAGTCATAAGGCAATATAACAAATGACAGAATAACAATAATACTAATATCATAATATATATTTAAAAGCAAGCTTTAGTATTCTCGCTAAAGGCTCCTTCAAGTACGATATATTAATAAAAGAATATTTTTTTAATTATACAGCGGAAGTCAGAACTCAATTCGCAAACTGATTCTATCAAAATAATGTTACTATAATTCACAGTATTCTCTCGTGCACTTAGCACTATAATTTGTTTATTATTTATAACATTACTTGATTAGGGTTTAAATAAAACAGAAACATTTATGAGATGAGAAAACTTGTCTTTGTTTTATTTATATTTTTTAATCTTTTGATATTAGTTTTATTTTTAAATACATTTTAATTCGCTTGGAGAATATTTTAAATTGCTTGGATATTGTTTTAAATTGCTTGGATAATATTTTAATTTGGTTGAACTTTTTTCAATTGATTATATTTTATTTTAAATCGCTTGAACTTTATTTTAAATTGCTTGAACTTTATTTTAAATTGCTTGAATTTTATTTTAAATTGCCTGAGAAAAGGTGTAGACTACTAGATTCTAATTTAATTCAAATTAATCGATTCAATAAAATGTTACTCATCGCCAATCAATTAATTGGAACTTATATTTTACATGCTTGTCTGAAGCTTGTTTAACAAACTTAGGTTGTCTTTTTAGAGTGTAATTTAAAAATGTTTGAAAGTAGTATTTAAGACCATCATTTTTACTTTTGCTCATTACTGTATTTGATTAAAATGTATGAACTTGTTGAGAAAAATTGCATTTGGCCATTGGATTCTACAAACAACCTTGATAGAATTATTTTTGATCAGTTACGTATTCCGCAAGTATCCATCTATAGATGGATTAATGAGTTCAGAAATTCTAAGAACCTCCTGAACAAGAATCATGGAAAACAAAGACAACTCCTAGAAGCGACAGACATCTCTGTAGACTGGAACTCAGTAAATAAAAATATTGAAAATAATTAACATATTCATTGGGAGTTTCCATCCTGCTACAAAAATTAAACATGACAGCAAACATGTTTTACAGAATTTTTGTTTTCATGTTTTTGGGAACAATGAAAGTTTGTAAATTTCTTATATATTAATTTATTTCAAATAGACTTTTAATACACAGCGAGCATTATATCATAGATTTCATTGTTCATTTCTTATGATGTTTTTGGTTAAGTAAACCACGTTGCTAAACATTAATTTAGCTTTTATTTATGACACGCTGAAATACAGCATATTATACCTTTTTTTTACAAAATATAAGGTATCGATGATGTGATAAATTTATTTAAGTTGGAATTAGTTATTTCCTTTCATGAAATTATTATGAAATTAATTTTATGGAATTAAAAAATCAATTCCAGGTGTAACGATTTGATTTTTTTTAACAATACACTCAAAGTAACCTACATCAACACTTGCCATTATACCATGAAATTCTAACATTTTAGTTTAATCACATAACTTTTTAGTAAGTCGTAGGTTTCTAGTCTCATTTTGTGCAACATGATGTTAGGTATGACTATATAAGACTGACAGTATTTATTATAATCGATTATATCCGTAGATTCTACCGAAAAGATAAATTTAACGAAGAAAATAATTTTCCTGTATAACATCAATATCAATCAAGGGACTGACGAAGAAACTAGGATGAAAACTTTTCTTTGAAATAAACCTATTTTAAATTAGTATAAATACATATATAAAAGTTAAATTTAAACCTTTGTAACAGAGGCATCTAACGATTATGAAACTATCTAAATTGACATTATTAATGCACTCTAGCCTTATTTATGAGCGGTCAAAGATAGGCCTATTCTCCTTAGCATTGATGACTATAAAAACAAAAATGACAGCGTCACAAAAAGAAAAGTCAAGAAACGAGCTCCTCAAAAGCAAAAAAATTTAAAATTATAATGATGATACATATGTAGTACAGCCATCGAAGAAATTGATATAAACATGGTGCCAAGATATAATTGTTACAATACTTTCTATTTAAAATGCTTAAATGTATAGATCAATATGGAACATAGGTATACGTCTAAACTGTAAAATTCATGAATATATGATAACCAAAATTTATTAAAATATCGTGGCAATGGTATAAATTATATTATTTTACTGTTTTAAAAATTGGTTTACTTAAAACTATCACTTTTGTATTCATGTGGGTTTTATTGCTTTTGTAAAAATGATCCATTACCTAAAATTTTTCATAATTTTTGTTATCATATTTTTATAAAATTTACAGTTTAGACGTATACCTATGTTCCATTTTGAACTATACATTTATACATTTTAAACATAAAGTATTGTAACAATTATTATATCAATTTCTTCGATGGCTGTACTATGTATCACCATTATAATTTTAATATTTTGTTTTTTAAATCTTAGCGTCCTTTTTATTAATTTCTTTAATGGCTGTACTTCCTATTATCATTACCATTTCAATGTTTTTCTTTAATTTGAGGACCTCGTTTCTTGGCTTTCACTTTTACGACGCAGTCATTTTTGTTTAGATAATAATAAGAAAAAGAAACAATTTTTCATCGAAATTGATCCCTTTAAAAAAATATCTAGAAACTGTTTAATAAGTTCATCTCAGGGGCATTTTGTTCCTTGTCACTGGACGATTACGCTGATACCAAAAATATGCTTTCTTATAGCCTGATTTATGACTTGTCAAAATTAGGCCTAATATCCTTAGCATTAAGGACTAGCTGTTACCATCTCTCAAACTAATTGCTGACGCTCTTATTCTTGGCTTGATGACGCTACCGCATCGACTAATTATTATAATTTTTATTTTCGTAGCCAAGTTGATTGATATTGACGTTTTATCGGAAAATACATTTTCTACATAAAATTGATCTTTTTAGATGAATCGCTGGAATTGTGTCAATAAATACAGTAAAACAGTCTTACCTAACTTTGTAAATTTACGGAGTATATGCCGTAAATATACGTGAAAAATTTTATTTCTGTTATTTTACAGTATATATGACTTAAAATTACAGCTTTCGTTTTAGTTTCGTAATTTTAAGGTATATGTATATGACGTAAAAATACAGTTTTTATTTTAAAGACGTGTTTTACGACAATTATAACGTAAAAATACGAAACATTTAAAAAATATATAATTCTATGATGATTAAGTATAATTACTCTATGATGATGATAATTCAAAAATATTAAAAATGTAAAAATAATAAATAACCTTTTCATTGTTCATTTTACAAGTTAAATTACCATTAGAAATGTATCGAAATATAGGATTTTTTATGTTAAGAGTTTAATTATTTCATTAAATACGTTCATTTTACATAGATAAGTGATGATGATAAACTTTGAAATTTTAAAATATTAGTAATATTATATTATTTTTTAATAAAATCGAAACACCAAAATATATAATCATATTTAAACTCATAAATAAAAAAATTTATTTGGAATCATTTCTTGTTACCATTACATTTTTTGTTTTATTAATTTTATGATTCGCCAAAAATGATCTTTTCAGTAGCATTTTACTTTATTAGAATGTTTACATTTCAATAATTTTATTATACTTATTTCAAATGATTTTGTATCAATTATTTACGACAAAATACAGATTTGTTCTATTTTTTGGAGAAAAAATACCTATACATAAAAAATATTTAGGATTTTTAGGTACTAATTGAATGATAAATATTTAAAAGCTGTTAAATCATTAAATAATTCATTTGTATTCTAAACCAATATCTTTTAATTTGCTACAAGTATTTCATTATAAGTAAAAGAACTGATAAAATTACACAAAGGTATATTGTATTATACGTAAAGATATTCTAAAAGGCAGGCGATAATGAGTTTATAAAAAATAAGTATGTTTAGTTTAAATACATTCACATTACGCACACATAATGTGAGCGCAAAATATTGTCAGTGGAAAGGAATTATTGTCTGTTCCTTTAAGTTCATTAGTCAATCTGGAGTTAACTGTAAAGGTGGTTACAATCGTGATGTACCTGTAAAACTGGTGTGTATACATATATCTATCCTATCTAGACAGGGATAGCGTAATATGCAACTTGAGTCCACGAGGATACAAAGAAGTTTAGATAAAATATACAGGGTGGACGAAAAGTAACCCACAATTTATGTAAAAAGTGTATAAAACTGTATTTATGAAAAAATGCATTTAGCAAAGGACTATATTATCAAAGTGAACTGTTTATACAAAAAACGTTGTAAAAAACATTTTAATGTCCAATTTCAATTTGTCAGCCATCATTCTCAATGCAGCTCCGCAGTCGAGGGGGATGGATTCACATACTTTTCGACAAAGATTTGGGTCAATAGAAGTAATCGCCTGTTGGATTAATTTTCGAAGGTCTTCCACATTTCTTGGATTTTCTGCATACACCTTGTCTCGGACAACTCCCCATGAGAAGAAATCAAGGGGAGTAATGTCAGGCGAGCGTGGGGGCCATTCCACCCAACCTCACCTACCGATCAAGGCATCCTTGAAGTGATGATCTAGCCAATCACGCGATACGCGAGCAAAATGTGGGAGTGCACCATCTAAATATATTCACACACTAAATATATTTAGATATAATTAAACAATTTTCAGATTTAGCAGGTATTAAAATATTAAATTATTAGTAAGTGTGTATAAATAAGAAAATATTTCTTATTCAATAAAACTGGTTTCATTTTTATGAAAATAGTTTAAAGTTATTATTAATATAATTATTATTTATACACCCGCTACACAGAAAAACGCGCTTTCAACATCGTAGTCAAAGGGTTAATAAGCGAGGTCAACTGGTACTAACGTAGATACTATAAGTAGAAAAAAACATTAAAAGATCACGAACATTTTTTATTGGATATAAGATAGTGTGATAGCCTAGCATAAGGTCTATATTTTACTCATCCCAAATATATTGAATAATAAATTTAAGTAGATATATTCGAAAATAAATGCCAAATTTAACCACTGCAATGTAATCGTTTTCTGTGATTTTTTCCATCAGAAATGGATTATTAATAATTAAAAGTGAAAATTATAGCAATATTTCAATATAAATGTATAACACCAAACCATTGAAGATTAACAGTATGGAGCAGAAGAAAAGGGTGACATGAAAGAATATAATTCAAAGAAAGGCATATCTAAAAGAAATTAGAATAAGTACAACTAAAAGTACACTAAAACATGCCGCATCGTTTAAGCCAAAGAGAAATAAAAAAAGCAAACAAAAGCGTCAGCACTTTAGGTTGAGAGATACTAACAGGTCTAGTCATTATAATGCTAAGGAGAATAGGCCTATATTTGACCGCTTATAAATCACGGTATCATGTATTAAAAAGCAATTTTTGGTATCAGCGTAATCACCAAGGGCTAAAGAACAAAATGCACCAAAGATGAACTTTTAAAATGAAAACTGAAAGCCAAGAAACAAGCTTTTCAAAAGCAAAATGCTTTTTACTAGATGAATAAGTAATATGTACATATCTAAACTGGAATTCAATAAGAATAATAGACCAAAAAATAAGAAAATATTCTTGGCAATGAACATTTTTATAGAAGCAATGAAATTCACATAAATAGATGTTCAGTTATTAGATAATAAGGTAATTAATATTAAATAGTTAATAATAGTACAATTTATAAACTTTGCCAATATTGTTTTCCTAATATGTTGTTCTATTATTCTTATGAATTTTTCAGTTTAGATATATATAATACTTATTCATCTTACTATATACATCTATATACTATGTACATATATGTATTTTTAACGGGAAGCATTGTAACAGTTAAATCTTGCACCTTTTTATATCAATTTTTTAATGACTGTACTCTATATCATCAAAATCCTTTTAGCATTTTGCTTTTGAAGGGCTCGTTTCTTGGCTTTAATTTTTGCAACGCTGTCGTTTCTGTTTAGATAGGAATAAAATTAAGAAATTTAATAAGAAAAATAAACAGTTTTCATAGAAATTGACACTTTTTTGAGAAGGATCTAGAAACCTTTTCAAAAGTTAATTTTTAAGAATTTTTTCCTTATCGCTTGGCATTTACGCTGATCCAAAAAATTAACTTTTATAATGTATTCTAGTCTGATTTATTAGCGGTCAAATATATACATATTCTCCTTAGCACTAATGACTAGAGTTGTTAGCATCTCTCAAACTAATTTCTGATTCTCTTGTTCTTGGCTTGACGATGCCACCGCACCGTTTAATACAATGATTAATTACAATTACAGTAAATAATAGATTATTGATAACAGTTTCATACTACGATTTTCTTATCGTAAAGATAAGAAAATTTTATGCGGGAGAGAAAAGTAAAATTTACATTATATTTGAATGAAGAAAAGTCTACTTTTCCTCCCTCATGAAAATAGCTATATAAAATCCACAGAGTAATTATAAAATCATTCTTTAAATATAATATATCTTTAATAATAAATGTGTTATAACAAATTTTAAATACAAATGTAACAATTATAGGTTATAGATTCGTGTGACATGAAAAAGTTGTATAAGTCTCGAGAATTAATCTAATAGTGATAAAAATATAAAAAGTCATTTCTTACCCATTTATGCAAACTTCCTTAAAATAGAACGATTTTCTATCGACAAAAATTTATAACGCGATGCCTATGAAATAAATTAGAATCCAAACTTTATGTTTAATTACTCTATGATACCATCCTTATGTTATGTATATAGAAAACATATTTCAATATTAACCATTGAACGGTAATAAAAATAACATCCGTCGTCATTAATTTTAAGACAACCAATTAAAACATTTTATTTTTATATTAAACTAAAATTTTAAATGTAAGCTTATGTAAACTAATCAATATAGACAATATAAATATTTTCAATAAAAAAATAAATGTGTTCATAAAGTAAAACATTAATCGATAGGTGAACTATTGTTCTCATATAAAATTTTCTTTAATTGATTATTAAAAATCGTAACTTTTTTCTTAATCTTAAAAGAGACATGTGAAGTGTATATTTTATAGTAATTATACAGAGTGTCCAGTGATATTGATGCTGCATACAGTTCAATACTACTATTTACCTGCCAGAAAGTTTATATAAAATATTGTTTTAAAACTGAGAGCAATTATATCGTTTATGTAATAAAACAGTTTTAGATATACAGGCAATAAATTATTTATTATAGACGACTTATGTATGTCAAAATTGTATGATTATATATATATATATTTGCACTTGAAATTAATTTAATTAAAATATTTAATACTAGTTTTTCCTTACCCATTTACGTCAAATTTATTAAAATTCATGAAAATTTACAGCACTATGTATATTAAATCAATAAGAGTCAACCATCTTTTCATAATCATTACTCTATGATAATATTTTCCGAACATTTTTAGGATTAAATAAATAATAGTAATCATTAAGGCAATCATCTTCTAATGGAAATATATAAAAAAGAAATAGTTAACCCTTGATTATAATTTTATGTCAATCGAATATTCAATTATTAGTCATTGTTCTAATTATTTAGCTAATTTTACGTGCTTGAAATATATTCTACTATTTTAGCTTATCAAACTAAAATTTAATTAATTATTTAAAATATTTACTAACTAGAAGCTTTAAAAAAATAAAAAAAGAATATACAACAAAACTAATAATTAATCAGCAAAGAAGAGAATTCAGTATAAATGTTGACTTATTGAACAAATCTATTATATTTAAAATGTAATTGTATTGATTTTTAGTCAAATATATTTAAAAAATGTTGTTCATACAATTTTGATATATTTCTTCTTATACAGCAGAAGCCCTGCTAAAATCTAATTATTTCGAGATTTATTTATTTAATTTAAAATGGTCGTTAAAATAAATCTGTTATAGATCATTTTCCATTATATATTTCCGAGAAAGGAGAAAAAGTGAGTATGTATTATTTATTTTAATGACCTACAATTATGTTCTAATTGTTCAGTTATTAAATCAAATGTGTGACATCTAAATTTAAATCTTGACACTTCAGACATGATTAAATCACTAAAATTTTTTTAACAATATTTAACTTAATTTAACTTGTTAACAATTTACTTTTTTACTTGGTATTGGTGAATATATTGTTTATGACTAATAACTTGATTTTTGCATGAAATATCAATAAATATAATTATTATTATATAAAGTATAATATTTTGAATTTTTAACATAGTCGATGAAACACCTGGCTTTATGTAATAGAACTGCACGTATTATGTATTAAATATCTTTAAGAGGTACATATTCTTACATTTTGTGCATATCAGTATAAGTATATATACAGTAGGCAGTCTATCCGTATACTATAGAAAGTGTACATATATATTATGTTATATATACGTTAATAAATAAATTATGTGATATTGTAAATCTATACGTACCTACTAAGGTGATATAAAATGGTTGCATTTTTGACTTATATTTATACAATGTAATTTATTTATCATCCTAAGCATATTGTTTATTTTTCAAATTTGTAATAAAGTGTATTTATAGAATTCCGTCTTCTTTTTACAATATTAGACTTTATAAATGTTAAACATTCACGGAAGTTACGAAACATTTATTATGTTAATTATCTTAAATAACTATATATTTTCTATTTCAGGATTATATGATTTTTGGCAATGTTCTTTGCATTCCTTACACCACATCTTATTTACTTTTATTGACAAACCCGTCAAAACTAAACATATACCTTACCTAACAGGAAAATAGTATACTTTATTAAAAAGCTATAAACATTTTGTTAAAACGAATGAGAATAAAACATTATAATTTCGCACCCGAGGTTAGTCAAATCAATATTTTTGTTATAAGGTATATTTTATTTTCATCTTAGTATATAATATTATATACGTTTAAATATATTTAGGCCAAATATGAATTGTTTACTAATAACGGATAGAACATAGTTTATCATTACAAAATATTCAAGTGTAATCAAGCTAAGTAACAATTTTTAATGAAAAAGTATAACTACCAACAAATGTAAACCACAGAGCAAGAAGTAAAAATCACAATTGAAGACTTGATTGATAATGGTTAGTATAGTAACTAACCGAAACGTCTCACATTATAATTTTCATTTTTTCAATTGTTTTTTTTACTTCTCTATGATAAAAATTGACAATAGTATTTTTAATATTCTATTTAAAATGTATACGACATTTTAAGTACAACTTCCTGTTTATTATAACATGTAATGTAAATCATTTGAATTGTGTCATATTTATCAGATACCCCCATTCATATATAAATCCAAAAATGTTGAAACTTATTTATGAATTAAAGTAAAGGTTAGCTCTACTTATATATATATATATGACTGATTATATAATGGTTTTATTTTATTATTTAAACAACTGTTACTTCATTTTCGTCAAATAATAGGCTAAAACTTTTTTTTGTATTGCACTTTTTGACAGGAAATAGATAGCTACTAGATTGGAAAAAATCAATTCAGATATATTGATTGTAAGTTAATATGATTTAAGAAGTTCATAAAACTAGGTTTTGAAAAAAATGGTTTATAAAGTTTACATGAACAATAAAAGCGCTCGATAGATACTTTTGCAAGAGTGTTAATTTGATGCACAAATTGGAATCAAAGTGAAATAACAAAATTGAAATGAAGCCTAATCTTAGAATGCCTACTGTTTGTATGCGTAAATTAGTTAAATATGTTAAACTTAATTTAAAAAAATGTTAAATACATATGATATGCCTATTGTTTTTATATATGTTATTACTGTACAATTTACATTTTGTTAAATTCAAGGACATAAAGCATTTTAAATATCACAATAGAAGAAAGTAATACCTTTTTATAAAATTTAAAGTATATATTCAAATAAAGTTGAATCATAATTAAGTCAAGTGAATATATAAGTGTGCACATAGAGTGTGCCTATTCATATTTAATTGAATGACTTAATTTAAACTATTGATTATATGTTAATATTTCAGAGTTTCTATTTACCCATTCCGTGTATCCATGACTTGTGTGTAAATATTTTACAACAATAAAACTTCCCTCATTCTCTGTTTGTGTTATTTTCAAGCTGATCGATTTAGTCACAAATTTGAATGTGACGCTGAATTTGTCGGACACGCTTCCTCATTTCTGCCAGTTGTTGACGCCCATCAGGACCTATTTCCCGACACAGCGACGAGAGAAGTCGCGAACGGCGACATGGGAGACGCTTTTTGTGGTCCAGGTCTTCGTTTGCTCAATTCTTTTAAGTCACATTTTAATTGCTTTCTTCCCATCTTTGCAGCTCCGCCACCGGTAACTAAAATATTCTCTAAATGCATTGTCATTACTGAAAATTGACTTATTGAAGGTATCTGTTATTATTAATAGTAGGTAATTAATTACCAACATTAAATTTTACTTTACTTTACTTTAAACGTATCTATACGTTTAAATAACACTTTTATATATAAATGTTTTATAAAAACATAATATACATTATATATTCAATGATAAATGAAATAACTTAACATATTTATAAAATAAGTATAATATAATATACTTTAAATTTTCTTAAAAATGCAAAACGGAACATATGCATCGTTTCTATGTATTATCGGATTGCACTGGTTAATATAATCCTTTCACCCTAAGGCTCGTAGATTCTGATAATTAAAATCTTCTAATCAGAACTAGTTATCAATCAAGAAAGGAAAGAAAATATACTTCGTGTACAACTTTATTTAGCAACATTTAGAGCAGACATTTTGCTACTTGATAGCTTCTTCTTACTCATTTAATAAAATAGTTACTTTTCACATGTAAGGTTGAATAGGTGTGATCAAAATATAAATTAACGACAGGCGCATGTTTCATTAAAAATAGAATTATGTTTAAAATTACTTTAAAATATATGTGTATTAGAACACCCATAAAGTCGATTGAATAACGTAGATTAATAAGTCTATTAATATAGGTAGTAAAATAACAGGGAAATAGTTAACATTTATGATAAACACAATAAATTACTTAACACAAAAATAAAAATTGCAATTAAAATAAAAAACATAATGAGTCAAAGATAATACATCTAGAGAAAGAATGCAGTTAAAGTGAAATGATTAGATATTAGGTACCTTTAAGAGATGGAATACACAAATTTGTTTTTCTTAATGTTCCACTATAGAGAATAGAGAATATTCTACCACTGTGAAGAAGAGGAGGGATTGTTTTACAAAGAATACGATTTGTATTTGTCATAGAGGATTTGAAGAGTTTTTTAGCTAGGGTAAGTCTGCGGATTTTTTTATTATGGATACAATTTCTATGTTAGTGGGGACCACAAATAATGTTATGAGAGCACTTAATGGTTCTGTGGATGGTATGTTTATCAATATGGTGGATATAGATGGAATAAGAGCATTATGGAATACAGATTAATTGTCGGTGATCTAAAACTTTTTAAGAAAACGTAAGACACGAATCTTCTATTTGCTTTTTTGAAGATTACTGGATATGTTTAGACCGGGACAAATTATTCCTAATGTGTATATACTCCCAGGATATTAAGCACATAATTTAGTTTTATGTTCCAGAGGCATTCGTATTGGATATTGGTCCGCGTGTCAGAATGAAGAACCTAGGTATTTTCTTTTGATTTAGCTTGATGCCGTTTGTTGAATTTCAGCTATGAATATTTTTAATTTCTTTCTTACAGTCTCATCGTTTTCAAGAATTGTGTGACAGATGCATAAGAGTAAGTCATCCGCAAATTTGTAAAGCGAATTTTCTTCGGATATAGTCATAATAGAAGCAACAAAAACACAGAACATGAAGATGAATGAATTTATCCCTGAAGTACACTATATAGAGGTAACAACAGCTTGCTTACAGTATTATTGTAGATAACAAACTGATAAAGGTTGGAGAGAGAGTTTGAGTACCAGTGCTGTGCAGTTTACGGATGAGAAGATTATGTGGAATAGTGTCAAACGCTTTAGAAGCATCAAAACTAAGCGATTCGACATCATCAATAACAAAAATTATAAAGCAAGTGGAGCGGCTTTTTTTGCAAAAACCAAATTGGGTTTTCCCATAAATGATTTAAAATGATGCGTTTCAATTTTTTATATGATAGGTAATAAGAAAATTGGACGATATAATCATTTGTATTTCCATAAGAAACGTTAATTTTTAAGGTTTTAGAAAGACTTTTAAATTTAAATCCCCATCAATTTTAAATCATAGAAAGAATTTTAAATTTAGATAAAAAATTGTGCCCAGTTTTCTACATCAGTTGAACTATGGAACGAAAAGCGAAATTAGTAGTCTATTAATAGGCTGTATGTTTTTGAGAATATGAAAGGGGCAAGGCGTCGCTACTACAAAGTATTCAATGGAGACGCAGCATTTACACCATTTGTTCATCGATGGGTTGAACGATTTCTCACTACAGGAGACATAACATTAATAATAGTGCAAAGCTGGAAGTGGTCGCCCGATAACTGCAAGTGGAGACGTGCAACATGCAGCAGTGGAGGCGACAGTAGCAGAAAAACTCATTCGCCAAATCAGTAAGGATATCGACGAAACAACTATAAGCACGCCACATCTATGACTATGTACACCGTTGCTCAAGAACTCCCAAATAACGTCATTCCCTTCTTCAGACAACCTAGGAATGGCACTAAGATGTATCAACGATATGATACACTGTCGCATGACAGTTGCTCTATGACAACCTGCAGTATAGATTTTTTGCATTTCGGCACAGGGAATAATTTTGCAACTTTCTACTTATTTGGGACAGAATTTAAATGAATCGAGGCTTTAAATTAAAGGTGACACAAATGATGATAGATATATTGAGCCCCATGTCTGAGTAAAGAGACAGGGATGTTGTCATTTCTGCAACCTGTGTTTGGTAGTTTTTTAAGATACTGCTATATAGGGTGATGTTAGCTCAAACCATAAGGGTTATGTCGCATAGAGATATCATTATCGATTTTTGGATGAAAAACATAAGTAAAAATAATATTTTTGTCTGACGCAGAAATCAACTCATCAGAAGTATTAGTATTATTTACAATATTTCTAAACTCATTGACAATATTCCAAATACCCCGTTTATGTTTGATGGCTTTCTTTGCCCAACTATGTTTAGGTTCTGTAATTTTCTCTTTTGTTTTAATTTTAAAATCTGTAGTTTCCACAATGATTGGCATCTCCTTGGTCCCGTATGATTAGTTTAGTGAAAGACTTAATTCATGGTTTATTCATTTCTATGATATTAACTGTATAAGTGAGAATTACCATGATAGCAGGATCTATAAGTTTATAGAAAATATCACATTTCAAATTGATATCATCGATAGAAGCATATATAGGAGAACAGTCAATTTTTGACAAAGTAGTAAGAAGAGAAGTACTCGAGATTGCTGTTACAAAAATCTAACAATTTAACAATTTTCTTGTGAGGCGACTTTTTATGTGAACCAATAAAATGAAGAATGTAGTGGACGGAGGAAGACTAAGGAGGATAAACTTGGCAATTAATGACAATGTCGAAAATGGCATCCTGACGAGTAGGAAAGGTAACTTTGTTATTATAAAGTTCATGGGTCATAATAAGATCAGTAGTTATTAAAATCATCACATACAATCAAATTAATATCAGGATATTTTTGTCTTTAATATCCTGAAGTGAATTTGCGAATATAAAGAATATTTTGATTTTCGGAGAAAGGGAGAGCAGGTGAAGTATAGAAAACACAAATAATTAAATTTTTTAATTTAAATAAATATTTAGTAATTTACAAAGAGCCATACACAATTAATATCTTAAGGTTTATTGTATTGGAAGCGGTCGGTAATGAATACATTGAAAATGGCATTGTTAACACAAACAGCCACCCCACCCCACCAATCTACGCCATCAATGCGGTCGTCGTGATAAAGTGAGTAAGAATTGAGGTGAAAAAGTCCTAGTGCATTGATGGATTAGACTATGTTTCTGTAAAATAAATGAAGGTTTCAGATGTTAGAAATGATACAGTGATCATCGAATTTATGGAATGATTACACTGACTCCCTTTTGAATTTCGATTCTCATTCACTGAAAAATCAATGTCGAAAGAATCAACAATTTGTCCATCTAGATTCTGGATATGTGAAACACACCAATAAATGTAATTATTTTTAAATGGGCATATTTTTAATTTTGATATATTTTCCGTTTATTAATAAATTTATAACATTTATTAATAACACAATAGTATTTTAATAATTTGTATTGATTAAGTAAAACGGGACATTTTTTATTGAAAAATTGAATAATTATTTCATCTGTCTATATTTTAGGTACCTTCATCTTTTGGAACACATTATTTTCACTCTGCCTTCGGCGTTCTTATGGACAGAAAGACCGGTGAGGAATTATAAAATTACTTTAGCACTCATTATACTATTCACAATTGCAGCTCTAAGTATACAGCTGTCAAAACGAGGGATATCCAAAGCAAGTAGAACAAGTCAAACCCCTTCATCACCGTATGTACTTTATTCGTTTTTAATTAGGTTATTCTATAATTAATTCTATAAGATTATATTATATAGTATTTATGCCAGGAAACAAGTATAGTTAAGAAACAAAACTATTGTATATTTATTATATTTGCGATAATAGTAAATTTTTCGAAATATATTAAATTTGATGAACTGCCACAAAATATATATTTGAGAGAGAAACTGCGTAGCAGATATGCTAATATTTTCGATGATACAATAAAATTAGCTATTAACCAGAAAGCTATTTTGAGGAGAAAAACATAGTACATATAATATACTATATTATTTAATCTGTAAACAAATAGCGTTATAATAGTGAAGTATTGAGCAATTTCCGTGCAGCACAATTTAAGTCAGGAAAACCACAATAATTCCACCTTTCAAATATACTACATCGGTATATTACTTATGCCAATTGGGTGAGTAGAACAATACTGCTTCGTTCTTATTAGAGCTCAAAACACTAGTGGGTCTTGTAAAGTACTGCTTCTTATTGTTATATTACTGTTATCAAGTGTTAGTTTAGCTGATGAGCTCTATTAAGAGTGAAACAGCGTTGTCCTAGTATCCCTTGACATCAGTAATGTGAAGTATAAGTATATTTGAAAGGTGGGATTATTGTAGTTTTCTTGATTTAAATGGCATTATATTATCAAAATTTGTATAATTTCCGTGCTAGTGTGCAAATATTTAAGGTATCTCTCCATGGGTGTCGTATAAATTATAATTCTACGGGATCACCTCCACGTGCAGATCAGTTGCGTCAACTCCCCCAGCACCACAACTGACAGAATCAATGGGTCGGTCATCTGAACTTTCCATTCTTCGATCAGTGGTCTACTTGGCCACGGCAAATGTAATCTTCGCCCGCGATCTTCCCCATTTCCATCTCCCCTTTGGGAAAGGAATTCTACGGGGGAGTGGATTTATGGACCTCGGAATTGGTTGCTTCATCATTTTAATGGGAATTCTGATCAGGTTTCAGTTGGAGGCGCCTGATTTTTCTGCTAGGTAAAACGAGTATCTGAATGGCGTTCCGTCCCATACACACGTTCAAACCAGATCGTCATCAAGCCAAAAATTACTTGTTCACACGGTCAAGCCAACATCAAGCCGACTCAACGAGCCATTCGATTGGCTTGATGGCTTATCTTGACAGAAATAATACTTGTTAAATATTTTCTGTCAAGCTAACATTTTATTGGTTTAATAAAAACGAGGTAGAGTAAATGTTTTAAAAAGCCAAATGAATTTAAAAGTCAACAGTTTCATAATAAAATAATAAAATGTTTAATTCCTCAACATGTTGCGTTGTACATACAACCTTATCAAAAATATAAAATAATTAAAATGCAAATTTTAAAAAGAGTACAATAAAATAATAAATAGAGTATTAAAACAAAAAAGCAAAGAAAAAAGTTAAAACAGTTTGAGGAAGAAAGAGCAGCCGTTATGTATAAGATTAGAATTTAAAGGTGGAGAAAGAGATTTAATAGGAAGAGCTTCTTTAATTTGTATGTCAAAATCAGTTTTACCAGAAGAAATAACTTTAAACGAATTAATATTGAAATTAGAAGAGCAGGAAGCACTGGAAAGAAGATGAGAACCTATTTGAGGTTTATGAGATTTATGCTCCTTAACTCGAGTTATAAAGTGTCGCTTAGTTTTACCGACGTAAAACAAGTTTGTATCGCACAAACATTTATAATTGTAGACAACCTTGGAAGCCAGAGTATTAGGAGTTTTACATTTTAAATAAAAATAGTTTTTAGTTTTAAAAGAGGAAAAAAAACCGAAATTCTAATGTTAAGTTTAGTTTTAAAAAGATAAATGAATTTTTTGCGAAAGATTAACAAAGGAGTACCTATGAAGGGAATACAAAAGCAAGAAGAAGTGTCATCAGTTTCGAATTTAGTAGAAGTATTGTACATTTTGGAAAATAATATTTTAACACAATTATTAAAAATAAAGTTTGGAAAACCATTTTTATAAAACAAATTTTCTAAAAATAAAATTTCTCTATGAAAAATAGACCAACTACTACAGCAAAG
>JAYRBW010112669.1:0-17943 GCA_036023295.1 Invenusta paracnida
TGAAGCCAATGGTGGTTCTACCCGTTACTAACACTCTTCTTCACCCTCCCCCACCCCCTAATTTCTTTTGAGAATGCGTAAACTGCCCTTCTCAGGGCAAGCCCTTCGGGGCACTGAAATAAAAAAAATTAAATAATAAACAGAAACACAATTAAGCATAAACTCATCAATTCTCAATCATTCCGAAACTTACATAATAAACACAAACACAACTGAGCATAAAATTATCAATTCTTAATCGTTCCAAAACTTTTGCACAGTAGTGTATGTGTACCTACCATTAATAATTTAATTGTATATGCATACAAAAATACTAATCACAATAGAAGAATATGCAAAACCTAAATATTTATAACAAATTTGTATAGTAAATTGTACAGATAAAGTTATATAAATTTTCCTATAATTTTATTTAATTTTCAAGAGAAAATTGGTATTCATTGGTAATGTTGATACGTATTAAATTCTATCAAATTGATATTGCTCAGTGCTAATTCAATATAACCACTGATTTATGTAGCTACTCATGTCTTTACTTTTAAAGCCACAATAAATAACTCTTTAGACGTTTCAATTAGGCTAGATGAAATTATAAGGGAATATTTCGAATTGTTAAGACGAAAATTAACGTTACAATAATTACTACCTGTCCTACTGTTACTAATGATGTAATCAAAATCGGAAAAATTAATATGAAATATTTTTTGTTACGAAATGATTTGAATGATTTTACACATATTCCATGATTTAGTTCTATTTCTCAAAGTATAGTTAACAAGTTTTAGTGGTGGAATATGATAGAATGACGCAATTTCTATTTTAAAAGTGAACAATTTTAAATTTAGTAAAATGTGTTCCATGGTTAAATCATAGATTCTGTTTTATATTTCAATTTCTAGTTGGAAATATCTCAATAAAATTATAATTTGGATATTCACAATTTACGGAATTAATGATAGATTTTGACTTGATATATTTTTTTCTTCAGCAAAATGTCTTATATTGGGTATCAGCTATAGTTCCCTGATATTTCATCAAGAATAAATCATTTTAAATTAATAAAAATATAATTAATTTAGCTACAATGTTTCATATCACACTAAAATGCGTATTTAATAAAAGACTTCACGCTATGATTCATATTAAAGTGGCATGTGTTTTTTGTGTGTACGCATCATTGAAATGGGTAAAATAACTAATATGTAATATGCTTTATGTAACTTTTATTTAAGCATTATCTTTTACTCCTCTTCAGAGTGAATGTATTTTTTCAGTGAATAGCACGTTGAATGAGTATGTAATAAATTGATTAATGTTAACTATACAAGACGAAAAGCCTATTGTCTTCAAATGTTTCCTACAAGTTTATTACATTTTTAAACGATTCCTAAAAGGTCTCTATGATTTCTAGAAGTTCAAAACTCCAATGTGATTCCTTAAGTTTTTCCAACACGCGCTGAGTTTAAGTATTCTTTCCTAATATACATACCTACACAGATAATTTTGTAAACAAACAAAGGTTATCCAATGAAACACGTATATAATTTAGTTAAAAGACAAAAGTTATCCAATGAAACACGCATATAATTTAGTAAACAAACAAAGGTTATCCAATGAAACACGTATATGAAGCCTTTGAAACACGTATATGAAAGGTTATCCAATGAAACACGTATATGAAAGGTTATCCAATGAAACACGTATATGAAAGGTTATCCAATGAAACACGTATATGTGGGTATCTCATTACAGTCGTTAGGAATTTAGGGAACTTTTATGAAAGCCGAAGGAATCATTTAGGAGACGTTATGAATATTTAAAAAAAATTCTCCCTAACTATATGACAATCAGTTCATATTCCGGCATATGTAAGTATGCGACAGGCATAAAACACATTTAATAAGACATACTGATTGATCAGGCCTTAATTGAATAATTTACCACGTATTTACATGTCTGCTATTAATTCGTTCCAAGTAAATTAATCGATTAAGAAGTGCTTTAAATAATTAAAAAATATCAAAATCAAATACAGCAGCTGAAGAGAGTGAGGTAATGATAAATTACTAGCTCGGCGGAAAGCGAAATGAACTGGAGGCTAAAGTAGGCCATGACACTATAGTCGACAATTCTGCGAAATAAACGTATTTACTCTTTTTTATTTCAATAGTAAAAAATATTGTGTATTGAACTGTACGGAAAATTCGATATGAAGTTCGTCAGGAGTGCGAGATCTGAACCTCACCATACTTTATCACTTTACTACCTTTAACTTTTACTATTTTATAGTTTACTTATTTTCTTTATTAATTATGAGACTTTACTTAGTTGGCCTTCTGATACTTTTTACGTGTGTACGTGGGGTTAGGCATACATTTTCAGTGCTATGCAGATTGCAATTTTATCTTATTTTCCATGCAAAATATTTCAAAAATACTGTATTGGTTTTCCTCGTTATTATTGATTGATTGATTTTAGCTTTTAGCTTTTAAGTTTTGTAATTATAATATGTTATATTATAAAAAAATTATTCATATATTGAAGAATATGTCTATATATTATGTACATTTGTACGCAGATTTTAAATTCTATATATATATATATATTCGTATTTGTTTTATTCATTCTATGAGATATTATAAACAATATGTGAACTATATTTTGTGTCTATATTTCATTTTTTAATTAATATAAATGTTTTGAATATATTGTTTTATTAAAAACTATGAGACAGCCAGTATTTGCCAGAGGAACATATAGAGTGCTGTATATATACTCACTATAGATTTATTGGATATTCATTACGACGAAAATGTCTATAGCTTTATACTTGTTCCTTTTTTGCTGTTTATATTAGAGACCCCTTTTCTTCTGTTTTTGCAGCTACAAAAGCTCAGAATAACAACAAATCATCAAAGGAAATTCCCAAGCCAAATTTCCCCAATGGAAGCATTAAACCCATCGGTTGCTAGTGCTGTTCTAACTCGCACACATCACTGAATACTCCTGTAATTATCAAACAACTTTGTTTACTCCAGAAAGTGAAAGTTTTGTCAATAATTTTCTTTAATGAAAAGAAATTGTAGTCTAATGATGAACATAATTTTCGAATTCATGAATGTATTTACTCACTTAAAACACAGTATTAGCCTAACCTAATATTAAGTAATGACAATATTTTAATCAAACACAAAAAATAATAAGCCACAATCAACATAACCAAAAATGTTTATTTTTTAAATTTAAATTTTGGCTATATATTTTTATTAATCTGACTGTTAAAATGAAACAAAAAAGTAGCTATTAGTGCTGTTTTATTATATATTTTCACAGAAACTATTATATAATTTCAATATTTAAGAAAAAAGTCCCCTTTAAGTTTCAGGGTGAATAAATTCAAATATGTATCTTGAATCTAATAATATACCGAATCAAAATACACTATGCACGATATTAAAATACACATAAACCTATTTGCTAAATAACTGTTTGTTAGTTTTTGTTTATTTAATGATTACTTGTTGTAAAGTAAGACTAATATTTTTATTTTAAATTGAGCTTTAAATATCTAAACGGTATTGATTAGAATTTTCTCAAGGATTTTAAACAAGACATGGTCGAAACCATTCAGTCTAAGCACTTATGAGGATGTCAAAAGGCCATACTGAATTCTTTAGCAAAGTGATCGATATGCACATTAAACTAGCTAAATGACTCATACATAACATATTCAACATCAGGTAACTAAGCTTTTGTTTCATTAATTGTATCATTTTATTTAAAGCTTAACAATCGAATATTAAATTTACATTAGTAACATATTTTTATTCCTTATATGTAGTTGATATAGTTTTATTTTATATATATTTATATGTATCTCGAATCTTTGCTAATATAATATGTACTTTGAAATGCCTCTATTTATCCACATATTTTATCTTATTTAAGAATTTTCATTGGTTAATGCATAATGAATATATAGTACAATGCAAATTTTCTACAACAGTGTGGGACAAGTGTGTATATTATGAATTAACTATGTTCATTATGTATACATATATTAAAATACATTTAAATATTTACTTGTATAAATTTATTATATATAATATATTTTTATACCCTTTAATTGACTTCTATTTATAATTAGTATAGAAATCATAAATGAACATATTTATACATTCGAATTGCATGGCCATATAAGTAAACATTTGCACTATAAAATATTTTTTAAATAATATTTAATCTAATTGTTAGGTATATAAAAATTTAATGTCAACAACTTGAAATATATAAAATACCTTTCTAAAACAAATATAATAAAGTATGAAATAAACAATAAATTAATCTTAAATTTTTGGGATTTATTATTATGAAAATTTTAAATCAGAGTATTGTTACATACATTGTTCAGGTAGAAGAACATCGATTATTAACCTTAAATATACTATATTATATATAATATTGGTCAAATTTAACGCGTATCGTATATATGCATATTATTAAAAATTAAATTAAATTACTAAATTATTTAAATTGTTGTACGAAATAAAGTAATAAAATGTAAAATTAAATGTAAGGTGTTTTATATATAAACATTTCCAGATCGGTTCTGCTATCGGTAGTAATTTGATTAAGTTATTTGATGGTTGCTCGGCATAAGTAGGAATGTGGTTTGTTCGATTGTTATGATGCTATTGTATTGAATATTTATGAATCCATTTATCGACAGGTTCATTTCCCATAAAGTATGTGTGAGTCACATTATTTCTAGGATTCCCTTCATAAAAGAAGCTTAAAGCCATAATTTTCCTAACATCGACAGAATTGATGACAATCAGCTGATAAGAAATTGATTTTTGCAGAAATAATCACACTAAAAATTCTCATCGAAGATGACATATTTTATTCGAGCTTTTGTTATGCATATACTTAAGTCTTAAAAGAAACATTTTTCATCAATAAAAGTCATACTTTTGAAAAATATTAAGAAGTATAGTTGGATGATTTTTACAACTATTAAGATATCTTAAACAAAAGTGTATTAAGCCAAATAAATTGATACCAATTATTTGACAGAAAGGTCAATGAAAACCTTTTAATAGTTAATTCAAGTAATGGGGCAAACAAACCTTTATCACCTAAGACTTCTAAATTAAATTAAATCAAATTATTTTTTAGTCATAAGAATAAACTATTATTATTCCTATTCATACAGCTACATATATAATACAAGTATATACCTTTAACATGAAAATAAAAATGTAATGTAAATGAAAAAATTATTCTCATCATTACATTTTTTTCGAAATTATACATACCATATACTATATATAATCTATATTTAAATATATATTTCCACAACTAAAGCCAATATATATTAGTAAAGAAAAAGGCGTTTTCTATTCTCTAATAATATATTTCAATTTTCCAAAATTCTTTAACTAAAATACGTCCAATTATGTAAAAGATCAGAAATTAAAGCGAGCTATGGAATTGTAGATAATGCAAGCGATTCTGCATAAAGAATAAAACGTATTGGTACGAATACCATTTATAAGCTGCACCCCGTATTCACACATATGCGATATATATAGGTATATTTATTAATAAAGGTCTTTGCTATAGTTGCACCGAACCGTATTATAAGTATCAGTTAACGATAAAACCACCAATATATGTAGATGTACCTAATAACACAAACAAATTTCAGATCACCAAATTTATTTTCTAATCTTTTATATGTGATTTAAGAAAATAATAATACTTTTACGCTATCAAGTTTGATACCTTACAACTACTAGAATATTCTAATTTAAAAAAGTTCAGAATGAATTATTCTATTGCGGAGTTTAGTTAAACAAAATATATTTCTAATACGAAATATTATTACTCTAAATATGAGACACTCAAAGGTTACACTACAGTAACTATTTGTTTGAGTTGTATTCACAATACGATCCATCTGAACTTTGTACATCCTACTTCAGCAAGCTAATTGTCGATTAAACTATGAAATACTCCTCTTCTCCCCATAGCTGTCTTCACGTTGCAGCTTGGGCAGCACTAGAATAAAAATGAGATCAGCCGTAAGTATTGACTTGACAACTTAGTGAAGCATTTATTCTTCAATAATAAAAAGCTAACGGTATGTAAATAGTGTTGATTTCATCCAATTATTATGTAATTTATCTGACATTTTAAATCAAGCTAGAAGTCTTTGTGGTTAAATTTGAAAGTTACTAAATTGAAAACGTAATATGTAGACATGTTTTTCTTTGTGCAACCTTGATCCGATATCTCAATAAGAATTGAAAAAACTAAACGAAGTTACAAATATGTAAAATTTACTCTTTATCATTTATATTAAGACATTTAATTAAATAATAATAATATACTTTTATATTATATTATATAAAAAATGTGCTGTATACATCCCAATAATAGTTAAAATATAATTGAACGCAATAAATCTAAATAGAATTAACTACAAGTGAAACTTTTGACAGTAAATAATTTGAGTTTTTTTATAATTATTATTTGCCAAGACTTTTAGGACAAAATACAGTTATATTAACTTAAAAATAAAGGACATTTACCTCGCAAATATATTAAATCGTTAAATATGGACCAAGGAAAAATCAATACAAAATAAAGTTTAAAGTAATTCGACTATTTCAGTGGCATATTAGTTCCTAACTCCCCACTGAAATGCCTTTATGATCGAGCGGTCAAGCGTTACTTTGATAGCTCGCTGAACTAGTGCATTGAATGTGGAGGAGAATGTCATGCATATCAAGGACATACAATCGAGGGCTCACCCCTCACGTCATTTGATCCCCACAGATATGCTTTTCATATCATTTGTAGTTAAGCCACAAAAAGTTACGCACATTTAAAGTCAATTGCGGTAAATTATTACACACTAATATAGCTCACAAATAATCAATAACAGACGGAATATAACCCAGAATTTCACTATTTAAATATTACTTCACTGAAAATAAAAACATTGTTGTTTATTCAAAAAAATAATATGGTGTATTTTATCTTTGAATAAACAGAAATATCACAATTGAGAAATATATACTATATATACATATATACAAAAATGTAAATTTCAAAATGATAGAATATTTTTGCATGCAGCATTAATTAAAAATTATAATTTAAACTATATATTATGCATATGGGCTTATAAACTACATATTTAACTACAAAACTGTAAAACTCGACCTTTTTTGTAGAAATAAGAAAGTTTGAAATATCACCTAATTAAAAACAGACATATTCTGGTGATACATATTCTGGAACCAAAGATCATACTAATAGTATATATGTAAGTATACAAACACAAATATTAGCATATGCTCGTTATATTTATAAGAATACATGTGTTTAATTCTACACCAATTAATCCGTTCGAAATGAAACTAATTCGAAAGTTACCTCTTTTGTAGTTTTGAAATAAGTTCAAAATTTAATAAAACAATTGATTCAAAAGATGGAAACACATTAACAATCTAAATTGTTTTTCAATATATCTTGTACCGAAGCTCTATATATAGTTGTTATCTTAGTTGCATTCTCGTGTCTTTAACTCAATGATTAATATATACCTATGATGATATATTTGTAAGAAAATTGATGTTAAAATTGATGTCTAAAAGTATGCTACATTTTATCCACCTATCATATTTCACGAAATATAATTAGGAAGTCACTCCTATGTTCCGTGTGTTTCTGCTCTTCCGAGTTATTGTTGCCTTGCTTTTCAAGCTTTGTTTAGTTCGCTATGGGTCTCTATGCACTCCTCCATTTATCGGCTAATAAACTCTGGACAAATGCAATTTGGTGGGATGACTACGCCTGCTGTACAACTCACTCGGAAGAGCAAGAGAGAAAATCGAAGAAGATATCTAAATTGCAGAAAAGTACATCTGGCTAAACTTGAAACTTATTGTAACATTCACCGGTATATGATACAGAAATAGCCTAATAGAATAGAGAAGAAAAGAAAAATACGAAATATTTTGACCGACACATATTTAAAAGGTATATCAGAGATGTGTTGTTTATTGTATATATCTGTTCACATTATTTAAAATTCACATTGCAAAATAGACTAAACATATCAGTAAAATTCATTTCTATTTAATTTAGTAGTGGGTTTTTTTCTGATTTTGAATTGAAATCTCTCAAATATTTGTTATTTACATATAGTCGAATTCGTTTAAAATATCGCGTATATATTACCTCCGTGGAAGGAGTCTACAAACATGAATATACATGAATACAAATGAATCCAAATGAATATACATGAATCCAAATGAATCCAAATGAATCCACATGAATCCAAATGAAACCACATGAATCCAAATGAATCCAAATGAATCCACGTGAATCCACATGAATCCACATGAATCTAAATGAATCCACATGAATCCACATGAATCCAAATGAATCCACATGAATCCAAATGAATCCACATGAATCCACATGAATCCAAATGAATCCACATGAATCCAAATGAATCCCCATGAATCCAACTGAATCCACATGAATCCACATGAATCCACATGAATCCACATGAATCCAAATGAATCCACATGAATCCATTGAATCCACATGAATCCACATGAATCCACATGAATCAACATGAATCCACATGAATCCACATGAATCCACATGAATCCAAATGAATCCACATGAATCCACATGAATCCAAATGAATCCACATGAATCCACATGAATCCACATGAATCCAACTGAATCCAAATGAATCCACATGAATCCAAATGAATCCAAATGAATCCACATTCTACACATTTTAAATACGAATGTAGCTGACTATATTTTATTGATTCGTGTGATATGTAAAAATAGTAAAAGTCTCGAAAATAAATCTAAAAATAATACTACTTATTTCTTACCCGAACTGTATTTCATTAAAATACAACAATTTTCTATCAACAAACATGTACAGCGCGATGCATATGAAATCAATAAGAATCAAAGCTATATGTTTAAATTCTCTATGAACTAGACGCATGAGCTATATAGTAGAATTATTTGAGTCCAACATTGAGCCAAAATTAGTTATTTTGATTCTGGTTTATACATTCGTAAATATTGTCATCTACATAACTATCAGCGTCACCTTTACTATAGCTGGATATATATTTCCAACTTATTTTTAGACTGCTGATAGGATGCCATAATATAATATAGCCGCTAATATACTTACCATCAGTTTTAGTAATTTTGATATCATTTCCGTGGAATATAGTTCAAATTACGCTATAGCGGTGAAATTGAAAGAAGGATCGAAATTTATAATTATGTATTGTTTAGGTTTACTGTATAACAAACAGGGAATACTTTAAGTAATGAGTGTAGTCCCTGGCTTTTACTAATATTAAAATAAAATAATTCTACCGTCAAAAATAGGTTAAAAATCACTACTGAGAAATTTTCAAATGTTCAATATACATATATTTACAGCATGAGATAAAAAATTATTTTCCAAATAGGTTTGTAAATAATTATAATAAATATTTATTTTACTTCTTTTACAATTTAACTTATTTTGCATAAAATTGTAAACAAATTATTCAGATATTATACTTTTATTATTTATCGATTGGTTAAATGACTCAAAAAATCAATTTTACATGGAAAATAGGATGGCTACACACCATAGTAAAAGCAAACAAGAATATTAGGTATATAATAAGTATTGTGATAATTATTATGAAATATAACTGGTTTAGCTCACAAAGTTGAACTGTATAAAAACAAAGATTTCTATGAGATATATTATATATATATATATCTATATATAATATACAATTATTATTGTAACTACTCAGATTTTTAATTGCTGCTATAAAATCTAATTCAGAAATATTGTTAACTGGGAATGATTTATTGAATTTTAAATTTTGCCATATAACAATGCATCAAACTATGTTTGGAAACATTAATCAATATACACCCCCCGTAAAAAGTAACCGATACACCATAAAATATTAAGTACCTTTCTAATAAATAATATGTTTTAAATATTAAAGAGTTTTTTTATCCAAACTGTTTGTAAATTCCATTTCATTAACCAATCATATTTGTTTATATAAATTTAGTTTTCGGAACTTATTGTTAAATACATACTCTTTAATATTTAAAATATATTATTTATAATTAGAAAGGTACTTAATATTTTATGGTGTATCGAATACTTTTTACGGGGGGTGTAGTAACAACTGTAAAAATAACAGATACAAATATATGGTAACAATACTACAAAACAGTCTATTGATTTAACACTTATTTGTTGATGTTGAAGATGCAGTTTGTAAACTGCCCACTGAGAAGTTCAGTTGAATTGTTTCCTCTGCGGGTTTCTTAATAGATATCTGTTCTGACTACCACATAGTTCTTGCGTTAGATACACCTTGTTGGAAAGGCCTATTTGCAAAGTTTCGGAAATTTTTAATTTTTGTCAGTCAGTTTGTTGTCTAAAATAACGATTCTACCTGATACCCGGCTGAAGTTAATGAGAGATGCCCAATTTGGGTCTGCCATGTTGTCGTTAATGATTTAAGACTGAATTAAAATTTTATTGACATATATTTGAATTCTTATCACAATCTGAGTGGTTACAATAACAATCGAAATATTTGAATTGCATGGCAAGATTATTTATTATTATATAATTATACAAATAGGTAATGTAATTTTTCGACATACATAAAGTGCCATACAAAAGTTACATACTATTAAAATAGTAGTAATATTTGTAGAAAAACCTTCAGTAGTCCAAAAATTATGTCAACCGATTATATAGAACGCCTGCTCATGTAGTGCATAATTATAAAAAATATATAAATTCATTATAAACCTTTGCTGGTAGTTAGCTATAACCCCATCGTCAAGAATAATCCACCCAGAATTAAAAAAATATGTACCTCAGATCATATTAATGCAAACACATCTGATTATGCAGACACATATAACACATAGGTATGTGGGATTTTTTCTTATGTTTACTGTCAAGCATGATATACAAACCATTTCCGCATCGTCCCTCCAAATTCCTGAATCTAACCAATGCAATGTGTGCAGTAATTCCCCTCTGATTTATCCAACTCTTTAGCAATAAAACCGACTGTTTTTGCCAATTTCTTCCATTTATAAGCTTAAGGATATTTGCACACCACACTTTAAACGTGCACCTTTTACCTCAAGAGACAAAATAGGTATTTATATAATGCGATATGACGTATGCCGTGACGTTTTATGTGTCGCAGGTTTCGACATTACATTGCATTAGCTACACGAAAGAATTAATAAAAACGACTACTATATAATTTGTATTAGCACGTTAAAGGGTTACATGGAGCGTACATACAACAGGGAGAAGGGGAGTGTGCTACGTTCAATAAGACATTACTAGCTTATCGATCGGAACATCACCAGAAATATGGAGTGAAAAGAATGGGGAGGTAATGGAATCCAACAAGTGTTTAGATCCAACTGGATAGATCATATATAGACTTGCTTCATCTCAGTTACACGGCCACAGAAAATGTTGTGTACCCTTTCTGCGATCGTGTGTTTAAATAATGCGCATGCATACAGAGTCAGTTTGGATAGGTATTGATGGAAAGAAAGGAGAAACTCATCAATCCCCAGTAAATAAACCCAACTATCACAATTGCCAAGGATGATATAGTTTTCAGGATTTTATAAATTTCGATTTTTTCAAACAATTCTTAATAACGCCTTTTACGAATTGTTGTGTTGTAAATCTTACATGAAGAATGAATTAAAGTTGTTTATTGCATATTTATTTGCATATTTTCGTATACTTTTATATATTTCTTATATATATGCTAAATTTGTAGAACATAATCTGTGATATTTGGAAATAATTTCTAGTGAAATAAATAATTTATAAAAATATAAGTTTTTTACCATAAAGTGTTGATAATCTTTTTAAAGCTAAATCAATGTAGATTTTGAACATTTTTATTCAATGGGTAACTTGATGGAAGTTACGACTCTGCGAAAGATGAGGTACATCTCGATAGAGAAGCATGCCTTTATTAGGGTCAAGCGTAACTTCCTGTAGTAACTTCCTTTACATTACACAGATGAAAATATATATAATTTGGAATATAAAATATTCAGGTGATTTTTACATGAAATTTATATTGTTTGTATCAGCAATTCACATTTTTACTTTAAGTTGATCCTAGTTTACCTTTTGAAATGAACATCTTACATTTTACTTATTGTCAAAGAAATTACTTTACAAATATTAACTTCAAAAACAATATCAAAATGCTTATCTCAGCTAAGCAAGTTCATAACATAAACTAAGTTTCTATATATCTTCTAAATGGTAAATTATTTATCTAACATGTATAATAAAAGAATCAATACAGTGATAAAGTGTTAATTTTGCTATCAAGTAGAATCGGCAGTTGTCTAATTATAACTCAATATATGGGCGCCGAAACTCATATATATCGCAGATGTTAGTGATAAGTTATAATTGAACATATTTCTATCTCTATTTTATACTCCATTTAATATGTTATGCCATATTATCTCTTATAATTTAATCGTAGTGCAAATAAATAACTCAGGTGACTTTGACCTTTAAGGAGTTCACAAAATATTGTTACGTTTTAAATATATCGAAGTAAGGTTATAAGCCAACTTGCAGAGTGAGATCGTCCAATCAGAACAATTGTTCCATCATTTTATGTATCACGTGAGTTTTGTTGATCTTTCTTTCATACAAGCTAGAGGAGTTGGCTGAGAAATTCACCAGAATAATTTATTCTATACACAGCATACATTGATTAGATGGCAGTTGTTTGCTTGTAAGCCCATGTCTTCGTTTAACTCTATGCCTCCCTTAACTTCAAGGACCTCACCCTCTATTCCCACCCCTTCCTATCCCATCTTCTCATAAAAGCAGTGCGGAATCATCCATAAGAATTATAATGTTAAAAATGTGTACAGTGACTCACTCACAAATCATCTTATATACTGATTGTTACAATAGTTTATGAAAAACCGTTCTTTAAATTCTAATATAAATCAGAAAACATTGAAGTTAAAATTTAGAATGTTATTTCTGAATTTGTTGTTATCGAATAATATGTCAAATTTCAGTAATTTATTTTACGCTTCTTGTACATAAGATTATTCTATATATATTTTAATTTTAAACTGATATATTAATCCATTAGTATAAATATATCCAGAAAATAGATAATCTGATCTATTGCTATAATCAGAAACGAGTGTTTGTGTATTAATATTAGTTCATAAGGTACTCATATTTTTGTATAAAACCTTTATTAAATATATTTATTCCAAAAATTATAATTATAATTTTTTTAATGCTACAATAGGAGTATATATGACAATATTAGAAAACATTAAACATTAAACAAAAGCTTAATTAGAATAGTATCACAATTTAAGCCTTAACTGAGCAATTTCCATTTTTTACTTTAGTTTTATTTATAAATAATTGTTATTTTGCTTTGTCATAAAAATTACATATATATGTATCAAAACTAAAATATATAGGCATAATAGGTATAATAGCAACAATATGTAAGTTTGTATGCATACTCAACAAAATAAATCTATTTACAAATAATATTCGGATTTATTTTTTATCTAGAAAATCACCCCTCCCCCCACTTCCTCTTTCATTCTCTCAATCCTTATACTGGTACTAAAGTTAGTTCATGAAGTTAAAATGCGACGGTGTGCAGTTTCTGCGAACCAGATAAACAGCATCGAAACGTTTGCCAGCGTAAATTCACCATGTGTGACTCAACATTCAAATATTAATTTACGTGGCAATTCAAACTAGCGTGTTGATTTTAAAGATTTCATGAAAGTATCTCAATTGATTCTCTGTATTCTTGCGTACAAACAAAACATTAAGATTACGCGAGAATTTTTAAGTTTTCCCGCGTTATTCGAAACAAGATACAGGATAATTAATCGGTAGCAAACCATAATCACCCAACAGTTATGCGTAATTGACATAACTACTGCGTATTTGTAATTTCATTACTATAAAAATTAGTACACCGGATGTAATAAAAGATAAATATAAAAAACCTGCGCACAGAATTTTAAAATGTGTGTAAAATTATATCAGACGACAATTTGAGTGGGTGTTTTAAATGTACGCAGGTAGGAAGTCTATTATCAATAATTTTGTTTGCAAATAGTGTCTTCATTCCCATGACACTTGAGACATTTGTTTTCATTTTTATTTATTTTCTAAAAATTCCCTAAATGTTACGTAATTATATTCCAAGCTCTCAAATGATTTCATTCCCTAAAAGATTCCTAAAAGTTCTCTTGATTGCTAAATATTTCCCAAATGATTCTTATAAATTTCCTTAACTCCTAAATACCCTTTAAGGATTTTCATAACACGCTCTAAGTTATAAATAAAGACTTACCTTCCGCTAAGGGGTATTTTAGTACCAGTTTGAGCAACCAAGGTTATTATACATCATTTTAATAGTAGTATACTAAGGATTTCATAACTGCATGATAACCTTCTGTGCAGAGTAGTTTTCATTAGATATACGACCATTTTACTAAGTTTCTATGTTAAAGAATAGAAAACATTTCTATGTTTTTGACCAAATTTTCGTGAAAACGAACATTTTAGAGAAAATAAAACTATTAAAAATATGTTTGTATAAATTTATGCATATAGTTTTGTTCCTCTAAGTGTTTTCTACACCATACAAGTGAATGTCTATGAATAGGTCATATTATTTATTTTCTAGAAATATGTGAATATTAGTTCTCAATCTAAAATATGCTTAAAATAGGCTTTAGTACTAATATCCAAATGTTTATAGAAATTAAATAGTATGACTTATCCATCTAGTTTTACTTGTATTTTTTAGAAAACATCTAGAGGAATAAAATTATATGCATAAATGTATTCAAACATTTTTTTAATAGTTTTATTTTCTCTAAAATGTTCGTTTTCACCAAAATTGTATCAAAAACATAGAAATGTTTCCTATTCTGACTTTAATATAGGAAATTAATAAAATGGCTGTATCTCATGAAAGCTACTCTGTACAAAAGGTTACCATACATGAAAATGATCTTTGGATCATGCACTTTCAGAAAATGTTTAATAACCTTGGTTGCTAAAACTGGTACCAAAAATTCCAAACATGCTGTTTGGCAGAAGGACTATAAGAACCATGGCGACACCATAGAAACACACATTTTGTTATAACAAGCAAGATATCTATCGACTAGAGTTGTGAACGTTTACCCACAAAACAGCGACCGAACTATCAAATATTAAAAGAAGTCTTTGTTCAAACACGCCACGTCTGCTATAAAGAAGCAAAAAAGAATAAATAGTGTTTTATATAAGATATTCATATGCATACCTTAACGTTTTAACCCTTTGAGGCATTAATATTATTAAAGAATGCATATTTCTCAAATGTAGTAATTATTTAACTTTCAACACAAATTTAAATTTTGATTAAGCATACTTTGTCACTTCTAAACATCTATTATAACGAGCAAATTATCTTTGCATTTACTTTCAAAATATCCTTCAAGCTCATTATAGAAGATGACAAACTTTCTTTGAAGTGTGGTGGTTTATATACATTTGTTTAGAATTTCCAAGCTCGCAAATGATGACTGAGAATGAGCTGTACACTAATCACTTAGGAGCCAAATTAAGAGTGCATTATTTAAGCTTGTAAACTTACATTTGTTTTAATTTTGCTAGGTTAAAGTTAATATTATACATATAGTTAAAGTTTAAGGGAGAGTCTATTGTATTACTATAGTGTTCAAAAAAATATTATTAAATACGATATTTAATTTATGGCCCTACATTAATTCATGATTTCGTGGATAGTACCTACTATTATACATTTACATATGCAATTCCAACTATACCTATTATGTATATTGTTCTTTCCTAAATTGTTATTGTTTATAACGTGTTTAGATGCAATTTTTTGTACTTGTAAAAATTGTTAAACTGTTACGAGTCGACATTTGAAAATCTGCCTTATAAAGAGAAAGAGGAGCAACACGATAAATAGGAAATTATTTCAAAATAAGTGCAAAACAGCGAATGCTATGGGAATTTGAGGGCTCGATGCAAGAATATTATCTTTTCATCTTCGGAATATTTCCAATACATGTTGAACATTTCATAAAACTCGTTCAAGGTTTAGGGGACAAGAAGAAATGGGATAATGACTACAAAGTTCAATTTTCAAATCTTAATAGTAAAAAATTATCCTCGTCTTTCAAATAATATCCGATAGTTAGTATCTACGAATGTAAATAAATCAAGTACAATAATAGAATAGTTAATGGAAGGATAGATGTGTAGTATAATTACGTCGCTTCTCCACCCAGGGGCGGATCCAGAAATTTGAGCAGAGGGGGGTCGAGATAGAGTACCCCCCAATCTCCTGCACCTCATTTTTCTAATGAACTCCAAAATAATACAGGTCATACAGTTAATGCAGAGTTAAAATTATGATAAATCATGGTAAAAAATACATCTTTATTTTCTATTTATATACACTTAAAGTTATGATTAATAATGGGAAGAAATACATGTTTATTCTCGGTTTATATGCGCTTAAAGTTGTGATTAATAATGTACTAAAAAAAGGATGTTCAGTATACCAACAGTAAGAAAAAGTTAGTCCTGTGCTTCATACAAGTGAGCGAACAATCTCCGCGGTTGCTTCTGTATGAACCTCCTGACCACTTCTTGAGCATTGATTGGAATGTCATAATACATATTCAGAAGCACAAGTGAAGTGAGCCTTTCTTCGCCCATCGTTGATCGGAGAGTTGTTTTATGCCTCCTTACTGCCGAGAATGACCTCTCTGCTTCACAACTTGTCACTGGAATAAGGCAGGCAATCTGTAAAAGTACCACCAAGTTGGGGAAGAGATCTTTGCTGCATGTGTTCAATGCTTCTAGCAACGAATCCGAAGGTGTCTGCATGTTTATGCATTTGGCCCGCCATACTTCCAATTCACAACGGAGGCTCCTGAAATGTGGTAGATCATCTTCGTAGATGGCCAGATCTTCAGAGAGTTTCGGAAGCTCAGATAAATCCATCTGCTTGATAACCGATGGTATGAGACTGAAGAGTGCCGACACCACACCGGCGGCTGGAGCAAAGCGTTCTTGCATCTGCATGCTGACGTCGTCCACAAAAAGAATGGCCAATGACCGTTTGAAGTATTCCTTTGGGGATTCTGCTGGATGTGTTGCACGGTAAATACTTCTCCCCTTCGCACGAGGAGCACACTCATCTGTGCCAAGTTCTTTGGCTAAGTCTAAGGCATCTTGATACCACAGCTGGAATCGTGCATCAATATCAGTTCTCAGCACTGCTATATCCTCCTTGATTTCCATTAGTAATGTGTATGCGCATCTGATGTCTATGTCTCGCTTCTGCAACTTTGTTGTGATTTCACGCAGCGGATGAAGCACATTTTTCAAGACCATGAGAGACACTATAAACTCGAAATTGTCCCAATTCGCCAATATTCCTTGCGCGCGGGTTTTGGTGTCACCATCCCAGTTCCATTCCTCTGAAGTCAACTTTGATATTTCTTCATCATCAGAGTAGAGATGTGGATTTACCATAATGTCACATGTTGTCTGTACTGACACGGCTAAATCAATGAAGTTATCAATGGCTTCAAATCGTGCTACCCATCGTGTTTTACATAGTCCCTTCAGTTTCTTCTGTTTACTGTGTTTCCTTGCATCTGGCAGTTGCTTGTCTCGTTCGACGACAATAACAATGACACGTTCAAGAAAACCTTGTCTCTTGTGAGAAGCATGGAAGAATAGGAAGGTCTCATTTA